>APFE031098066.1:0-31356 GCA_000404065.3 Pinus taeda
TTTTCAGCTTGATTGGACCAAGTGTTGACCAAAGTCAACGCTGGTCAAACTTCTGCGAAACCCTAGCAGCAGAAAATCGTACTACAGCTCAGCCGTACGGTATGTCCTCTTCGTCCTTTCCACGTGTGGCTGAAATTTGTCCTCCAGGTAGCTCGTACTCTTTAGGATGAGAGAGGAAGATGTGAGTTGTGTTGTGTTGAAATTCTCTCCAACTTTTCCTGTATTTATATCCATCAATGAGGGTGTGTGACACATCTGTTGGGCATGTGAGCCTACATTACAAAACTGGCTGACCTTGCACATATAATTTATTAAGAATAATAAATTCAAAATATAAGTTCTGCTCATCGGATTAGGATTATTTTTATATGAATTTTACACCTCTCAGAAAGAGGAATCCAACAAAAATATTAACCTCTTAATCTGAACATCAGAATATGGAGTTTGGTCCTAGTTGTTCAAATTTAACAGGTTTTAATCCTCTATCAAAACTTTAGCCTAGCGAGTTGGATAGACAATTTTGTCCTTCGGAAGACTCACAAAGGACATTACTACACCATGTTTTAATTTCTCTTTTGGCTCTTTACTGCTACGGAATCTATTATTTGTGCTTGGATTTTCTTTCTTTGTACTGCTTCAATCTTTCCCAAGACATTGAATTTTTTTCTCTGTAATGCTTCTAAATCTCTCATATATGTCTCTGTTAAAATCTCTGATATGTCTCTCAGTCCAAGATATTGGTTATTTGAAAAAATCTTTGTAACAAGACTTCCAAAGATTGGTCATTTGATTACGAAGTAATGACGCCATTGTATTTCCTCTGTTCCCTTTATAAAATGAAAGTCTAAAATCTGTTTCTCGTCCGTTTACAATGATTCTGAAATTCGATATTCCCTTGGCATTGAACTGGTGCATCATCCGATTTAGTTTCTTACGTTATGGGAGTGTTCGTTTATCGGCAATATTTCGGATTTTTACTTAAACCTGCATTGTTTACCTGATTAAATCCAGAGTATGTAAAATTTTATTTTATTTTGGTAAGTGTTATCCTTTATCATGTGAAGGAGATCTTTATCCTATAAAACTTTAGTTTTCACTGAGTGAAGGGGAGTCTTTATTCCACAAACCACATGGAATCGCATACTCTTGAACAATGGTTAATAGTAACATAACAACACATAAAAATATTTTCAAAATATTATTTTTTTATTAGGTAAGAAGCCACACTGAGAGTTCTCTTTAACATGTTTGGGTAAACTCCAGTGTTACCTATCCCTTTAACATAGTTGAAATCTAGTCTTACTAGCAAGACTTGACTTATGAAAAAAGAAAAGTAGGTTGATTTTGATCCACAAATGTGTGCATAGATGACCATGCTATTAACATAATTTCTTGGGTGCAAAGATACATTCAACCACTAATTTAAGGTGTAAGGTGTCTCCATGGCTTCTAGGGTAAGCGACTCTCAAGAGTTGAACCTTGACTTATGAAAAAAAGAAAACTGGGTTAGTTTTTGATCCACACATGTGTGCATAGATAACCACGTCATTAACATAATTTCTTTGGGTGCAAAATTACATTCACTACCTTAAGGTGTAAGGTGTTTCCATTGCTTTTAGGGTAAGCCACTCTCCAGAGTTGAACCTTGTCAAATGGTGAGAAGCTCATCACTTTTCACCATTGGATTCAATTCCTTTGGGCTTAATATAAGGAATTACACAGGGGCTGGCTTTGATCCACTTATATATGTGTATCAGTCACACCATTGGATCTAACCCCTCTGGGCTTAATGTAAAGAAGGATATGTGGGCCAATTTTTATCCACTTATTTGTGCATGGGTTACAAGACTATTAATATAATCCCTTTGGGTACAACCACATGTTTGGTCATTACCTCAAGGCTACCGATAGATTGTATGACAAGTGGCCTTGGCACTCCCTAAAATTCAACCTTAACCTAAGGTGAAAAACTTCTACTATTTTACTAATAAATCCAACCCGTTAAACTTATAGTATTAATATTACCTCATTTGAATGCAAAGTGACTAATACTATTGAATGATGGAAAATGAGAATAGTAAGAATGTAGTCAATTACAAATAATTTACAGTTTCAAAAAGCATTTATCTTTTTAGTTATTCATTAAAATGGTAAGTATAATATTTTATAATAAACAAAACTATATTTTAAACATTTATATTTAAAAAAAAATCAAACACTTTAATTAAATCAAATATGAAAACTCAAATTTACTGAAAGTTATTTTTATTATTAACCTAAAAAACTTATAATAACCACATTAATCATTGAAAATTAGAACACAAACCTCTTTAATTCAATAAAATAACTTATAATAACCACATTGATCATTGAAAATCAGAACACAAACCTCTTTAATTCAGTAGACTATTTAAAGGAAGAAAAATTAAAAATAAAAAGAATTTAAAGATAAAGATAAAATAAATTCAATGAAATTTCCAGGGTGAAAAATATTCCAGGGAAGAACTAAATTAAAATAACATGAGGATGAAAATAAGATTAAATCGAAAGGCTTTGAGGATGAGGATGAAGATGAATGGATTAGGGTTGATTAATGTTATTACTTTTTTATATATGAAAATTTGTTCAATTTAAAACTAATTAATTATAAATTTATAAATGCTGTCATTTCATATTAAAAGTACAAATCCCTATTTGTACATACCAACGAAGGTTATCTCTGTTAGATAAAATTCATAGCAACCATATTAACTATCGGAATATAAGTAGTTGTTTTTTCAAAATTCATAGCAACCATATTAATTATCGGAATGCAAGTTGTTATTATTTATTATTATTATTTTTTTAAAAATTTAATATATATTGTTAAGAGAAAAAATTAAATTAAAAATAATTTAAAAAAAATAGAATAAATTGAAAATAGTTTGAGATTGAAAATAAATTGGTTAAGTTTAATTAATGAGATCACTTTTTATATCTAAAACCTTGTTAAATTGTAAAAAATATATAAAAAAGCTAACATTAGTGAGATGTTAACGTTCTATTTACACAAAAGTACAAATGAATGGCGTTTTTTGGACAAAAATTTATTGAAGTCACCTAAGCATTGGAATACACACCTTTCAAATTTAATAAATTTATAAAGATTTTTTTTTTTTTTTTTTTTTTGTTTGTTTGTTTTTTTTTAAATTAAATAATAAAAAGTTAACCATGAAAATAATATTTCAGAATGAGGATAAATTGATTAAATTTGATTAATATCATTGCTTTTTATATATTTTTTTAATATGCGAGATCTTGTTAAATCGTAAAACCAAGCCATCATAAGTTGATAAGAGGCCTAAATTTCAGTGGGGGTGCCAACAATCAATTTCACTAGTACAAGCTCGATATGTATGCAATGTGCATCAGTGAGTGCTTTGAGAATTAAGAGGGGAGGGAATTTTCCTGGCAGGGTTCCCAACCGCACTGTTTTGTTTTTTGGAACAAAATTGAAACTTTCCTTTTTACAATCAATTCTAGGTTGTTTCGAGTGCCAGGAAATGATCTGTGCACGAATTGCTTTAGCAGAAATCAGTTAATTGTTGTTCTGCTTTGGCTAATGTTTTGGTTGAGAAATTGTACTGAAGAAAGGAGTTGTATTCAAGCAGGTTGTTCTGGATGAAGTGAAAGGTCATTTACAAGTTATCACGCTCAATAACCCACGTAAGCTGAATATTGTTAGCAGGGAAGTGGTAAGATACTGGACCATCTCTTTTCATCTCTGATCTATAGTTGAGGTATTGGGCCAAGCACATGTTTTTCTTAAACTGGTTTGACAAATCCTCTAATATGATATTCAGGTACTCCGATTAGCCGAGCTCTATGAAAAATGGGATAAAGAAAACGATGCAGAGATGATGATCATCAAGGTAAAACTGTCCACTCTTTTGGATTGCAATGTTTTATTTGCAATTTTTAATTCCTGTACCATTTTCAAACCTTCGTTGACACCTGTGTATTTCCTTCAGGGGGTCGGGCAAGCATTTTCTGCTGGGGGAGACTTGCGGTCAGTGTATTATGGGAAGGCAGGTTAGTGTCCAATCTTTTCGAAACTGACATCTTTGCTTCTTGAGTTTAGTTTTAGAAGAGTTGACTGTCAGATAGCAAGGTTAAGTGGCAGAAGATGTTCATTTATTTATCATCCTGCCCCCTTGCGGTCAGTGTATTATGGGAAGGCAGGTTAGTGTCCAATCTTTTCGAAACTGACATCTTTGCTTCTTGGGTTTAGTTTCAGAAGAGTTGACTCTTAGATAGCAAGGTTAAGTAGCAGAAGATGTTCATTTATTTATCATCCTGCTTTTGGTGTTTGTTATTTTCCTATTCATTTTAATGCCTCAAAGTCTACAAGTGTTAAAGATACACTTGAAGCCTAGCTAGTACAACCACATTACCAAATTAGTGAATGTCGTTGATAGAGGTGGATCAGCGTTATTTTTTATTTGGGTAATATACAGGATGTTATTTTTTATAAGATAATTTGTACAGTAATTTTATAATTGTATTATTGTATTAGGTAAATGCGAAAAGGTAAATATGGATTTGGAGATGCGAAATAGTTAATATTTAAATTTATGTTCTTCGATGTAAAAAAAACCTCTAAAATATGTCATCATTTCCTATTTATAACCAAAAGATAAAGATTTAGATTAAAGGAAGGATAAATCTACCAACTGGATGCCTATAAAGTAAATTTCTATATAGAAAAATATTCAATTGCACAGACTTAACTAATTTATTTGTTTTTGTATATGAGTGCTTTTATGTTATGAATCATGATCCATAAACATTTTTGCAGACAAACATAATATCGAGGTTATGTACAAAATCTATTGGCTTTACTATCACATCCATACATGCAAGAAAACTCTGGTGAGGAGGGTCACTTTTTAGTCTAGACCATTTTTAATTTCTCATGCTACTCTGTCGTGAAGAATAATGTCTCTTAGATTTTATATAGATCTTTTCAATATAATTGAAATTTATTAGATTATGTATATATTTCCTTGCCATCTAAAACTATGATAGGATAGTATACATACTACAGTCTCCATAATTCTCATTTAAAAAATAGTTAAGATTTCGTTGCTAGCATGTTATTTTCCCTCCAGCACTTTTTATAAAAGTAGAAGGGGAAGATTTCTCCTCCAATTCTTAGGTTTCTATTTAATTAATTGCAAAGAAACATTTTGCATGTTTGATTCAGGTAGCGTTTGTTAATGGACTTGCAATAGGATCAGGTGCAAGTTTAGCAACGTTATCCACATATAAAGTTGTCACAGAGAAAACTGTGAGTTCTTCCAATTTCAAATAAAGTTTTAGCATATCCCTCTTCAATTCATAGTACAAATAGAATACCATTGAGATAGTGCTACACTTTATTATTGACTCTTAAAATTGACTCTGATAATCTCGAGAAGAGTTAAACAATTAACCTTTCTCTTTATTTTCTTGGGGAATCTGCAATCAACATCAAAATGCCCTTGATTCACTAATCCATCTTTGTGAGTTTTGTTTATAGGGTCATTCACATAACCGGCAAAAACACAGTTGCACAGTTTGGGAACTTACACATTTAACATCTTGTCTTAAATTGTTTAGTTTTTATTGCATTATAATGTACGAGGAAGAGGAAAAAAATATAAAATGCTTTTAGAATGATGAAGAAAAGAACCGCCACATTTGCTACTTTTCATTAAAACATTATTGAGAATGCACTTGTATAATTCATGAATTAAAATAATGTGATTTCAAGAATAACACGTTATTGACGGAGACGGTTCTAACAGGTCTTCGCAGCACCTGAAGTTGGCTTTGGATTTCACACTGAATCCGGTCTCTCATACATTCTTTCACATCTTTCAGGACACCTTGGTAAAGACACCATGTTGTGTTGTGTCTATATATATTTCATCATTCAACAATGAAACGCAATTCATCATAGGCCCTAGCGCTTGAGGGGAAAAAATTGAGAGATAGTAGAAGCATCTTTGGCAGAAGTTGCATACTTTAGGAAACGAAATACACGTAGAGAAAGAATGAGTTTGGATAGATTTTTGGTGGTTTTGTTTTCTCTTGGGATGACTATGATATTTTTCTATTTTGCCTGATGAAATTGCAGGGGAGTATTTAGCCTTAACAGGCTCACGGCTTGATGGGGTAGAAATGATTGCAACTGGTCTTGGAACTCATTATATTCCATCAGAGGTAGTTATGTGTCTGTTGACTTAATACAAAGTAGAAAAGGATAAATGCTTCTGGGAAGTTATTAACTAATTTATTTGTCTAAATCGTAATGTCTTTATGAGGTTGTGGATCTATGTGATTTATAGTTAAAACTATGATGTCGGTGGCATTGACTGTAGGCAAGTAGTATATTTATTAATTTTCTGTACATGTTATAGTTACATTCCGTGATGAAGCAATGCTGTACTTAGGCCCCTATGCTTAGTGTATTACAGTTACGAGTTCAATGGAAATCTTCTGTGTTATTACTTCTGTTTTTGTTATGTAGTATCTTTACTATCTTCCGTTTACATCAGAAATTGGAAGAATTGGAGAAGCGTTTAATTGATTTGAACACTGGAGATAAGAACCTTGTCAGAGCAACAATTGAAGAATTTACTCTTCAAGTTCAGCCCGGCGAGAAAAGCATTCTCCATAAGTAAGAAATACAAACTTCTGGACTGGATGTGGTACTAATGGATCATTCGTCATTGTATTTTCTGCTGCATTTTATTATTTCTAAGTGAAGGATTCCAGATATAGTTTGAGTCTTATAAACATATGTCTGTGTCTGTGCGGTATAAGTGAAGGATTCCAGCTATAGCTTGAGTCTTACACACATATGTTTGTCTCTGTGCAGTAGTTCTCTGATTGACAAGTGCTTCTCCAATGACACTGTAGAAGACATCATAGAATCTCTGGTGACATTTCTTATATCTTGTCTTTACCACGGACAGCAGATACACAATATAAAAAAAAATTCCACACTTAACGCAGCCCTGTATACAACCAATTACATTCTCATGTGGGAAGTACTATTCTCACATATCTGAAGCTTATGCCCCATGTCTCTTTGTCAATCAGGCAGCAGCCAGCGATATGGAGGGGAATGAATGGGTCAAGGGCACTATTAAAAGATTAAAGAGGTCTTCACCGACTGCTTTGAAGATGACATTACGATCGGTAATCTCTTTTTTGCCCACTATCTACTGGACTTTAAAATTTCAATCAATGATCTCTTCTTTTGAAAATGACATTACAATCTTTCGTGCTCACCATTTAGTGCAGTTTTAAATTTCAATTAATTGCATGGAGATTGGCATTCTATAGCGTAGTATGTGCATGATGTGTGATTCAATGTGGGTTGGTATGTGTTTTTTTTTAAATAAAAATATTTAAATAATAAAAAAACAAAATTGATGTGTGATTCAGTGTGGGTTGGTATGTGTTTTTTTTTAAATAAAAGCATTTAAATAAAAAAAGCAAAATTGATAATTGAAAAGTTAAAATAAATAAATTATTATTTCCATTAAAAGAGCAAAGTTTTAAATACAAAAATTATCTATTTTAACTTTTCTCAAATTCAAATTTAATGGTAAAATAGAAACTTTTTCCTACACTCTGAAAACAAAATTTGCACCCAGGAAAGATTTGATGACAACTTCATGCATCATAACCTTTTTCATTTATCAATATGTGAACGACGAAGGATATGCCTAGCCATCATAACTATATTTGTGTCTACCCCATCCTTGGCCGCTTCCTTTGATCGACTGAACTACCACTATCTACGTTACTCAAAACCCGAAAGTTCGACCACTCCCCTGGCTAGAAATAAAAGCACCAATGCGAGCATCAGTAAGTGGGCAAGAGCATGCTTAGGGCAGATTAGGATGATAGTCAGGTGGACCATATGGATGGTGTGCAATCTAAGCCTTTGCAGAACTTCATTCTGATACCATGTTGAGAAATTAATGGCAATATAATTTTGATTTCTCTTTACTATGATAATTGCTTGTGATATTATTTCCTCGAGATTAAATTGATATTGTTAACATCGATCGACTATCAAAACAAGAAGATCAATCATGCACAAGTATACAAGATATTGGTACCAAGTCAGGGCAAAAACCTCTCCAAATCTTGAGAGGAAAAACCCTTGAACTCTTTTTTTATAGAATCTTTATTGATGAATTCCAAGACCCTAACAAATGAGACAAGATAGCCTTCAACATCAAAATGAAAAACCTTCCGACATGTACCCAAACAATGAATCTCCTTCTGCGACTACACACTGTATAACAATGTTGTAACAAGGTGATGATAATCAGTAAATGATGTCGAGAGCAGCCTCCTCTAGCCTTTTGGCACCTTCATTTTCCATGTAAACTAATCACACATGATGTAGCTCTTTGACTTGAGCTTAATCTACAAGTTGAGATGCCGAAACAATGACCGTTCTAGGGCAGCGAAATCATGAATGTCTATTTCAGATTGTGGACACACGTTCGAGGTGAATTAGGTCTCTTCTAGCCCTTCTACAACTTCGATCTCCTTGACAATGGATCTTCCCTTTAGTTTGCTTCTAGATCGAACCTCTAACCTAATAAAGCATCAATATACATGGATGCCCTAGCTTGGATCAGACTTCCACACGTGTGATCAGACTTGATGAGGGTTTCGGATGAGGGAACAAACTTCCTCATTGACTATGGTTGCCTCTCCTTTGTCTCCTTTTCTTTGTCTTCGATACATGAATGCATGAGAGTGAATGTGCTATAAGGAGGTACCATCGATGCATATATATATGCTTGTTCATCCATCTCTAAGCCGACTTGATCCCCTTTATTAAGCCGACATCATGGGAGGATTCTCGAATACAAGCGGATTCCTTTCTTTAATTCGGTGGGTACATTTTGGTGGTTTTCATTAATGGTCTAGAAGGATTGTTTGACTAATATTGAATATATTTACAAGTGTAACAACTCAGGGTTGTCTTTTCTTTCGTGACTCAATCTTAGGACTCTTAAATGCGAGCCATTACTAAATAAAATTTCCTTGAGCATGAAACCCATGTTGAAGTAATAATACAAAATTTTTCTTGATACACAATTACATTATTACAAGATGAAGACCGAACCTAGTTACACTCTTTTCAACAGAATTACCTCTATGGGATGCTTTTATCATCTAAGTGCTTGACCTTTTTTGGCCAGTACCACCTTTGACGATTTTCCTTGAAAATGATGAATTGCATTTTTTTATTCCAAATTGGATGAGTAATTATGTAATTGAAGAGACTTCTTCATCCCCAACAACAAAGCTTGAGCTTCCTCATGCTTCCTCTGGTCACCACCAAATGTAGGAGGCTTCATTTTACAAAGCTCTCCTTGCAAATAATTCATTTTAGATATCCTTCTTTGATGCTTGAATGGTGATATACTTGGGTTACTTTCAAACGCTGAGGAAATATAAACCCTCTTAGCTAAATGTTTTGGTGAGTGGTGTTGATGCATACCAACACTCCTAGAATGCCTTGAATTTTTGGCATCCTTCCTCTTGACCTAATATGCACACTCCTTTGCCTGCATTGAAGATAATCCCTTATCTATGTGTTGAGGTGGATTTTCTCCTTTTGGGTTCTAAATATCCTTTCATTATCAACCTTATAGTTAAGTAGCTCCATCTTGAGACTCCTAATGGTCTCCATTAGCTCTCAATGCTTTGATCTACTCTCACCATGTCCATTTGACTCTATTTTATCATTACCCATATTGTCATTCATTCCTTTGACCCCTTGTTCATGGCTATAAGACCATTAAGTATCTTCCATATTCCTGATCTTCATCTTGATTTTACTATGTTATGGATATATCTAAGTATTTACATGCTATTAATATCATTCTTTGGTTATATTGAGAAGATTTATTTCTCCATTTAGAATTTTGGTTTGATGAATGCATTCTCCTCAATGGATTTCTATTGACTATTCATTTTCCCAAAAATGTGTTTTTGGTTGAAAGCTATGGCTTATTGAAGTTTGGTCTATTTTGTCCAATTTACTCCAATAATACATATTTTTGCTAATTTTCAGAAAATTTAGTTCCCTAGATTTTAATTAAGTACATGGCTATATTTTACGATCCCATATCATTCTGTTGGCTACTTCCATGCTCCATTCCAAGCCATGAGTAGCCAATTATGCCTCTTGAAGTCAAATTGGTGCTTGAGTTGTCCTCTTCATTGTTTTAGGTATAAGTTTCTCATTTTAACTTAGTTTGCACTTGTAGTACCTTATTGGAAATATTTTTCTAAGCTATCTAATTTTAGATAGTTGGAAATATGAATGCTTTATAATCCCTAAAATTTCAACGTCTAAGAACATTGTTCATGGCCTAAAAAATTCGCATGAATTTATGAGTCTAAAAACATAGGTAAGATTACATAAAGTTATATTGATTTGGTAGATGTTGGGGAGTATGACATAATATCTTAGTTCATAGGGAACTCTATTCTAAGTTGGATTCACAACACTGGAATTATATAATAGTAACAATGGAATTATGTAGCACCCCATCAATATGGAAAGTACCAATACAAATATCCCCTTTATTTTCAATTTGACACCAAACAAAGTAAGACACAAAGTTACCAAACTCTAGAATCCTCCAATCTATATTCTCTAATCTCCCATTACCCTACACAACCCAAGGTGGTGCATCCGCTTCACCCACATTCTCTCAAGTTGTGCCACTACCCTAGGTTACAAAATAAGCTATCCAAGGAGTCCTAGTCCCATGTGACCCCATCAAACCTATCACCACACTTCTCCCTCCATGGATTTATCCTTCCCTAAAGCAAGCCAAAGAATAGTATGGGACAAGTGCACACTGAGATCTACTTAGGATCCATAGGGTAACAATATCACATGGTCACATTATACCAAGAGCAAGTACAATATAAAGAGTGATGGGAGTGATTGAGTAACTCTTGAATAATATTAAAACTTTGTATGTGCATTTGCCAAAAATTACAAGTGGCACCCAAAGAAGTCACTTCCCCGCCTTTTTGGAAACTTTTGGATAACAAATATATGCATTTGCTTTGCCCCTCAACTTCAGCCCATCGCCTATTCCTTAGTCCCCTTTAGCACTCATGAGTCATGACCACCATCTCTCTTCTCTCAATTAATTGAAGTAATGATGTATTTTTATTAATATAAAAGATTGACTACATATTTATGTAGCTATGCTATTGGCCTTTTAACACATATGCTTGCTGGCCTAGAATCACATAAACATATAGACATAAGCACCTAGGCCACAAATTTTTTATGTAGAAATGGTTAGGACTCACAAACCTATTCATAGTATGTACGAATATATACAATGGTCATGGTAGAAATGTTAAGTTCACCCTGAACAACACTTAACACTAGAAAATCTTTGTTGCTAGGATATCTAAATTTGACATTGCAACATACATCAACTAACAAAAGAACACCTTAAAATGATACTACAACTCATCACACATTACACCTTTGGAAGCTTCACAAACAACATATAAATACATACATGCAGCAAAATACTTTAGAATAATCTTATAGAGAAATTAAATCTTTGTAAATGCATAAGTAATAAAAAAAACCGAGATCTAACTAACAATCAACCTTGACACTAGCAAGACAACGCATCTAAAATTCAACCATGAAACACGCAACACACATTGATTAGCTAAAGCATTTAAGATATTATGACAATATATGCCTCTAGCTTTTTTGGACATAATTTGTAACCATTTAAAAGTAGCTTTTATTGCACATAAATATGTAATTCATGTCTTCAACAAACATCTTACATCTATCCATGTACTTTTCAAAACCTCTAGTTTCTTTGAGACCATTTAAAAAGTTAGCTCTTATTGTGTAACGACATGTAATTCATGTCCTCAACAAGCATCTTTTAACATCTATCCATGTACTTCTTAAAACCTATAGTTTCTTTTGACATTATTTGGGACCATTTAAAAAATAGCTCATATTGCATAGAAAGATAGAAAGAGGTAGCTCATATATTCATCGACCATCTTTTGAGATACATTCATGTAATTTATTGAAACATGGTTCGTGGAACAAAGAAACATATTAACTTTTCCTGCAAAGGCTCATTTCATTTTAACTCATCCCTTTCATTACAGAGTATCTCATATAAACTTTTAAATTTACTTTTTTCTGTAATTTGCAGAAGAAGACATGAATCAGACAATTCAAGTTTAAAATTTCAAATTATCCATAAATTGCATAAAATACATGGTTTAGAAAATTTACAAAACTTGCTTGGTAGTCTCATTACTATTTATTTTGTAAACCTTCGCCTTTCAGGTTCGACAAGCACGCAAACAAACATTATTTGAATGTCTCAAAAAAGAGTTTCGTTTGACAGTAAACACATTCAGAGGAGTAATATCCAATGACATCTACGAGGTACAATTTAGATTGTTGACATTCAAATAATTTATCAAATTTTTGAAATGATAATGTTTGATTGTTGACATTGAAACTATGAGTTCAATTGTTCAAAAATTTAAAACATCTCACTAGTTTGTGTATTGTGAAGGGTATCCGAGCTCTCATTATAGAAAAGGATAATTTTCCCAAGGTTTGTTATTCAGTCATTCTCAGGGCATTGTTTTCATAAAGAGGAAAAAATAATATTATCTTATTAGAAAATAACACAAATTATCAGTTGTATTCGCATTGTAAAAAGATAGGGTTCAAATAGCTTGTACTCTTTGCAGTGGAATCCTCCCTTAGGTGAAGTCACTAAGGAAAAGCTAGACTTTCTCTTTAAGCCACTGAAGGAAGATTTTGAATTACAACTACCCATCGAGGGGAAAATATCAAGGTTAAAATCTACCGCATTTCATTTTATTTGATGTGTGGCAGTCTAATTTTTATTTTTGGTTTTACAATTGCCATTGGATTTCTCTTGCAGGTGGGAAGGAAAATATGAGAATTCAGGCTACAACACCAAGTAAATTTTACTACTATTACATTCATAATTTGATTTGGTTTATTTTTATTTTGGGATTTAGTTGATAAATTTTAAAACTCAAACACAACTTTGTGCTTGTCAGGTACCCACATGATTGTGAAGTTCACAAAGTAATGACTCATCTTAAGTCTCGAATGTAAAACACTTATTACTCTGAAGTTAGCTTAGCGAAAGAAGCAAGGAACTTCATAAATGTAGTCAAGAAGTGTAATCATTAGTTTTTCGAACAATATTTCATTCCAATGAGAGAGATAATAAATCATATTCATAACAAAGTGCATTATACTTTGAACCTAGTTTTTATTATGGTTTAGGGTTCACTCGATGGCAACATTTCTTTGAAAATACTAATATAATTTGAATGACAAGAATTTCTACCATACACAACTATATTAGAAAAACTAAGATGAGAAGGACTAGAGGTTTTTAAAATATTTTTTTTGGTTTTGGTTGTAAACATGTAAATAAAATTATTTATTTTTTAAATAAAAGAAACAAAAACAAGAGAATTGAAGCCTATTTACAATGGAACTTCTATCCTTTTACCTCACCAATATCAAAACTAAAATGAAATTAGAGCCCGCACCTAGATTAGAGACTTGACATCATTAGGGGTAGAAGTCTCTTGGCTAATAGCTACATACTGTACCACAGATTACAAAAACAAGACATAAAATTGACGTTGTTATCAAGAACACCATTTCTCCTGTATAGAATATAGAGCAGAGATAAGTAGACAATGCCAGATAGCCCTTAAAAGAAGAGTGGACGAAATAGCCAGAATCACCAAGAAGTACAAGCTCATTCACCTCCTCTTTGAGTAAGATTCAATATTGAGTCTGAACATATTTCCAACACCTCAAAATAACAATCCCTCAGAAGCAGAAGAAAATAAGTTGAAAAATACAAGAATAAGAAGAAAATAGGGTGAAAAATGTAAGAAAATTAAGCTGCAAAAGAAAGAGTGCTTTGCAGAATTTACAGGGTAAGTTCCTTAGATAGAACACCAAATGACACCACTCACAAACATATCACAGATCAGTACATCAATATTCTTGTCGTGGTTAAAACACTCAAAGAGGGAAATAGTGCACGACTTGAGCCAATGCGGCCACTTCAGGGAATTTATTAATGTATTTTTTTTTTACATAAACTTATCTCATGAACGATCACTTAACAAATGACCGTCCATGCTCTTTAAATAGAGATCATGAACCAATCCGGTGTTAACCCAGGGATCAAGTGTTGGTAATACCGGAGAGAGAATGAATAATCGGCTCACTTCGTGTCTAGAACATATCGTGATCGTTGGATTGTAAGTTACAAAGAGTACATACTAAAGAAACACACTTTACCTAACTATACACTAGGCCAACTTGTACTTAATTAGTGTTGGAATATCCCAACATCCCCACTTAAGAACAACTTGGGATAGGATTAAAGGATGTACAAAGATGACAGAATAGTAGAAGGAAGGAGGCATTAGAGCCTATCCCCCCTTAGTGACAACTTGTTAAATTGGCAACTAGGGCCAAACTCCATATGGGTCGGCTTATTTATGGCAGCTGATATTTTTATTGGATCCCTCTTGTCGAGAGGTGTAGGATTGATCCAAAGATCATTTGATTCCGATAAAGTATTTAGGGAGATATGAATTTATTTTGTTTATATAATTATTATCAAGCCGGCCAATGCTTATGTAGGCTCTAGAAGCCCAACCGACGTGTCTATTCATCATCCTCGTTTTGGTATAAATAGATGAGGATTTGTTATCATTTTGTATGTGTATTCTTGGTGTGATCTCCTCTACATGTCTTTGGGTTTTGGTGGAGGAGAGACACTAAGAATATACGCTGGCCTAAGTACAGTATGATGCCCTAGTTTATACACAAATGATGCCCTAGCCTGCACGCTGTTCAAGAAGCCCTAACACAGTCCTGTAATGGAGTCTCCTAGCCACAGTAAGAGAAGACATTCTTACGCTATTCATGAAAACCTATACACAGTTCATGATGAGGATTCTATGCAGATATGGAGGCCCTAATACGCTGTTCTAAGCAGCCCTAATCGAAGTCAATGGATGCCCTTTATATGCTGTACAGATATGTTGTTCATAGTGGTTCATATATGCTGGTCATAGATATACGCTGTTTTCAAAGGATGTTATGCGTTGGTCATAGAAACACTTTAACACAGTCAATGAGACACAGTTATAGAAACTCTAATACGCTGGCATGAGGGACTCTTATACGCATAACACAGTCCATGGAGTCATTTATATGCAGGTCATAACCGTAGCATTTAAGATTGCCCTTAGTCACAATACATGAGGGTAAATACGCAGCAAGTCAAAGAGATCTGGCCGCAGTTAGAAGGGAGGCTTGTAGCTGCCAAAAGGAATACCTTACACAGTATGAAGGTGTCTCTATTACGCAGCCCTAACACAATGAACAACAGTAATACAGTCTCGGTATATTTAGTCTCGGTGGTGATTACAGTGAGTAAGCACAGAAACTCGTATTCTTCTCTAATGCATTCGAATGGGTATGAAGAAGATCTCAGATGGGGTGAAGTGCAGAAAGAAGATCTCGCGTTACGAGAAGCAGCCTTGGCATATATATATGTATCTTGGTACACCTACAACAACATACTATTAACACAGTCACTAACAATGTCTCGACATAGTCATGCTGGAAAGAATTTCGATGATGACAGTGAATCTCGGCATACCTGTCAATGGAGACAAACAGTCTTGATATATTTAGTCTCGGTGGATATCACAGTGTTCAGATCTGTCTCCTAGTAATCTTGGTATATATGTATCTCAGTAATCCCACAACTACACATAGTCTTGGCATACATCTAGTTGCAGTCATGGTCTTATTTTTATCATGGACATAAAGTGCAGCATGATAAGATCATGGACATAAAAGGCAGCATGATAAGATCATGGACATAAAGTACAACAAGATAAGATCACGGACATGGACAGCGACATGGTGTAGTATGCAGTGGTGCAACTAGAGAACCAGATGCAACACGATGATAGGTGAAGGAGTCACCTTGAGAATCAGTTGAAGCAGAATGTCTTCAACTGATCTCATCATGATACGAAATGATCTATGCTAGATAAGTCAAAGTATTGACTTCTGTTGTAATTGTACTATCTCTCTCTCTCCCATTCTCTGTTGAAATTTGAAGATAAAAGAAGATTTGATCAAAGGGTTTCCCCACACATTATGGGGTTTGTCCCTGGCTTGCGCCATATCTTGTGTCCTCTTGCGTTGGCTTGTCTTCTGCGATTTATATTTATGTTCTATCTGCAGTTTATCTTAATGCTGATGTGATTGCTAACTGTGAAAATTTAAATAAATTGCTCCAGCGTAAAACATACCTAAACATTAACAGAGGTGACCAAAAATAGAGTTCACAAAATGAGAAAATATAGAGAGACAAAATAAAATAAAATAAATGAAAAAGACTAATTCCTACCATTGCCATGAATGATTCAAAAGTGGGAGACTAAATGATAAAAATTCAAACATGGTAATCTAATTGTCCAAGCAAGTTATATACCTCCACTGATAATATTTTTGGTTTGGCTCAAGCAGAGGCAAAGGCAACACCAACTTCTCAACCTAGAAATATTAAAAGAAAGTCACTTTGCATCCACAAGGTTAAGGAGACTAAGACAATAAACAAGTTATTCCAAATGTAAACAAAACCATCAAAGATAGAGGGTCGTTCCCCAAAGGTTGAAGTCTTTAAGGATCAAGTGGCTCAATATCCCTCCCGAAGGCATGGTATAAACCTCAAAACATGGTGAGGTTTCCCTCCTAGAAATAACTTCCCTCAGGCAAGCCAATGTCTAGCATCAAAATGTGGGTGTCATGCCCCCAAGACGCAATCCACAAGGTTAAGGAGACTAAGACAATAAGCAAGGTATTCCAAATGTGAACAAAACCATCAAAGATAGAGGGTCGTTCCCCAAAGGTTGAAGTCTTTTAGGATCAAGTGGCTCAATATCCCTCCCGAAGGCATGGTAAAAGACTCAAAACAAGGTGAGGTTTCCCTCCTAGAAATAACTTCCCTCAGGCAAGCCAATGTCTAGCATCAAAATGGGGGTGTCATGCCCCCAGGACGCACCTCTGAGTTGTGAGCTTCCCGAGTACCCTAAGGTGTGCGGTACCGATGCGCTTTCTCCTCAATGGCGAAACTGATATCTTATACTTCCTTCCGCAACTTGCTTTAGAGAGCAAGCTCCTTCGTGAGACCCAACTCTCTTCTTCCTTCATTGTCTCCTTCTTATCTTGCGAAGAGAGTTTGTTGATCTTTGGTTGATTGATGTCCTCTCCTCAAATCTTATATATATGAGTCACCCTCCATGAATAGTCGTGTCTCTTCCAAGGGATCATGTCAGCCTAAACAGTCATGACCAACGACTATATATACCCATGCTCGACCTGATTTGGAAGCAAGCAATTAAGTGAAGCAAGTCTAAGAAGAAATGTGAGAAACATACGAAGAAAGAGCCTCTAAATCAATGAAGGAGGAAGAGAAGAGAGCGAAGGAAAGGGTCATAATTGGTGGACTGTTTTTGGGCCAGATTACCATCACACGTGCAAGAGATTGCAGATCAAAAGTTGGCAAGGATAGACCAAAGTTTGCAGTCATACAAGGGTGATCAAGTTTTGGAAAGGACTTCGCTCTAAGAAGCCGAGTAGGGAAGTAAAAGCAATCTCCCTCTTGAGGAGACTATTCAAGGAGCAAAAATCATCCAGGGTTTATGTTGTAAGGTTCAGACCTACAAGAACAGGTCGGGAATCTGAAGGAAGATGAAAAGAGGAAGAGGAAGAGCAGTGTTGAAGAGGCTAGTGACTTGGTCTTGGGAGGCCTCTAGCATCAAAGGTCTTTGTCATGGTCTTCGTATTCGTCAATTGAAGATCTATAAGAAGAATTTGTTTGGGTTTTCCTCTCAAAGAATGAGAGGTTTTGGCCCTGTCTGACAAGCCTATATACTATGTCTCTTGTCTCTTTATTGTTCATGATTTCATAATTATCTTGATGAAAAGAACACAATAATAACTCAAGAAGAGAAGATCGTAATCAAGAAAATGAAAGACTATCAAAAGCAATTATCATAAGTAGAGAAATCACCTAACTATTGATGCCCTAGATTTCTCAACAGTATGAACCCTCCATACTTATCTACAATATAATTTATCAAAGGTGGCTAGGAACACCTACCCATACTCTCTTCCATCAACTTCATTGAAATTGGATCGTTATGGCCTAGTATATTTGACTTCACGGTTCCATCCCAGTCCACGGACATCCCTCCATATACATTTCTTCTCGGTCTTATTCCTCCTCAAAACTCTCAATCATCTATTAACATCTTCTTCCTCCAAATCGACACAAGGGTGTTACTAGCAAAGTCAAGGAGCAAAATATTAGCGAAAATATGTGTTGGATAAATGATTAAGCAATCCCATAGTTGTAGTCTACATGAGGCAACAAACAAAACTAGCATTCCAAGGAAGTAACAAGGAGGAGGGAGCATGTCGACTAGAACCATATAGGAAGAAGTATCTCAAGTTGGGCCCTATTCATGACAATGACTTAAGAGGGAATCAATCACTAGTGAGGTGATCAAAAATAGAGTTAAAAAACAAGAAAATATAGAGAGGAAAAAAGAAAAAAATGGAAAAGGCTAATTCCCACCATTAGCATGAATGATTCACAAGTGGGAGACTACTATTGCATGCAAAAATTTCAAACATGGTAATCTCATTGTCCAAACAAGCTATATACCTCCACTAATAATATTTTTGGGTTGGCTCAAGTAGAGGCAAAGGCAACACAAACTCCTTAGCCTAGAAAATTTACAAGAAAGTCACTTGACATCCACAAGGTAAAGGAAAGTAAGACAATAACCAAGGTATGCCAAATGTAAACAAAACCATCGAAGATAGAGGGTCGTCCCCCAAAGGATGAAATCTTGTAGGATCAACAGGCTCAATATCCCCCATGAAGGCATGTTATAAGCCTCAAAACGTGGTGAGTTTTTACTCCTAGAAATAACTTCCCTCAGGCAAGCCAATGACTAGCCTCAAAATCTGGGTATCACGCCACTAGCGTGCACCTCTAAGCTATGAGATTCTTGAGTCCCCTGAGGTGTACATCACTGACGCACTTTCTCCTCAATAGTGAAACCAACTTGATTTTTCTAATGCTTGTACTATCCCTCTAGCCCATGTACCCTATGTCGAGACCGATATCTTATACTTGCGAAATTGGTGTTCAATCAAATCTCACTACAACAGCCACTTCAAAGCTGAACTTCAACTATAGGTTACTTCAACTAACTCAAGTTCGGCTATAATCACATTCATTCATATAAAACATGAATCACATACATAAATAACACTTCAATAAACGAGAGGGGGAATTCCCAAAACAATTTCCCAACTCCTCTTTGACTATAAACTTTCCATACACAAAACTTCGGTTTAAAATGGACTTCGATTCGGTTGGGAGGAACTCCAAATAGTTTGCTACCACAACCCTTCATAGATAAAACAATACAAGAATCGAGTTACAACCCTTCAACTAGCAACCCGCAACCAAACCCAATAAAAATCCAAGTTTTCGCCCTTCGACCTACAAACAACCTCAATACACAAATACCCCACGTTGTACCACTCTCAGCAATATTGCGTTCCACAAGCTTGCACAACTTTCTTCTGTGGCTTGCTTTAGAGAGCAAGCTCCTTCGTGAGACTCAACTATCTTTTTCTTTTGTTGTCCCCTTTTCTAGCAATGACATGTTGTCGATTTCGGTTGATTGATGTTCCGACTCCTTTCCTATCATCTTATATATAGAAGTCACCCTCCATGAAATGTCATGTCCGTTCCAAGGGATGTGCCTGTTGGGCATTCGAGCCGACCGTAAACTCCAAATTATGTCGCATCATTTGTCGCATACAAACTTTCCTTCAGTTCACTGTCGATGGTTTGCTATGTTTCATGAAACTTCTAGCAACCCGACGTTTTGGGCCGTACCCGTACCCCAAAATCTCTGAAACTCAGTCGAAACCTGACCGAAATTCGACCATCATGTGATCATGTAGAGATTTAATATAGACTTAGTTTTCCTTCTAAATTGTCATCTATGGGTCTTATTCCCTTTTTTATTGCAAAATAATGTGTTATTCACTTACTTATAACCTTTTTTTATATATATTTACACATATATGACATTTCAGCTGACGTTTCCATTTTTGGGAGGTGACATTTCTAAACGTACCTGTTCTGGAAACTCTAAAATATTGCGATGTTCCGTGCAACTTAGGTTGTTTGCCTTCACGTCTCATCCTCAGTCTTGTACTTAGCAACTTGGGTAGGCGCATCTCAGCTCAACACGCCTTGTCTTCAGTCAGGCATACCTTGTCTTTGGTCGAGTGCACCTCGGCTAGGCACCGTCGTCGTGTCGACTCTCAAATTTATTCCAATCACTCCACCAAACTCATCTCAAGTGCGTTCCTCGTGCACTTGTCTCACCAAAGTCTTTCCATCGAACTCATCTCAAGCGCACCCTCCACGCCAACCAAGTCATTCCACTGAACTCGACTCGGCCTAACTCAAGTGTGCTCGTGTGACTAGCCTAAGGGCTTGACATCCTCCCCCACGTCAAAATGGTTGTCGTCCTCGACAATGCACCCCTTGGCAAATTTCTTAACCAAATCCTGAAGACTGACCTCATCATGAACAACCTTCGCATCAATTGTCTTCATCAATACAAAAGAATCTTGTCTTTGAAATATATCCCATGCCTATGCATGTATCGCAACCTCTAAGAATGACATGTGTTGGATCCCCTTGTGCAATTGACTAGTCAGGTAGCTAATCTGACTGTAGCATCAACTCCACAAGAACACATGCACCCAAACACGTGCAACCATTGTCACCTCTTCGATGTCACACAATCTTTCCTTCGACTATGCTCAACATGAGGCACAATTAAATGGCATCTCAAGCTCCCAGGGGTCTCACCATCTCGAGCAAGTGACAGTAATTTCATATCCTTCATAAGATTCAAAAGATGGCGTTGTGGGGAAGTCATACAACTTCCCTTTCCACATCACAAGGCCATCTCTCCTCATCTCCGAGAAGAATCCACCCTTACCTGGTATGAACCCTCCATACTTTTCTGCAATATAATCCTATGGAGACAAAAGAAGAAGTGACTCACTAATCTATCCTGATGATGAGACACGATGGATGGCTCGAAACGTCAATTCAAACAATCATGGATGCGAGAACTCCGGAAGTAAACTTCACACAATATAATCCTCTTCACGTTGATCTTCAGTTGTGTGCCTTCCCAATTCAGATGGGCGCGTCTTTGCTAGTCACACCTTGTCTTCGGCTGGAGGAACCTTGTCTTCGATAGAGCGTGCCCTAGATGCGTACCCTTGTCGTGCTAACTACCAAGTCGCTCCAATTGTTCCACCGAACTCATCTTGGGCACGCTCTTCCTGTGCTTGTCTCACCAAATCTATTCCACCAAACTCATCTCGAGTGCACTCTTCACGTCATCCAAGTCATTCCACCAAACTTGACTCAGCCTAAATCAAGCACGTTTGAGTGCTTAAGCTTGAGGGCTTGATAGTGGGAGGTCCGCACACATCAGGTGAAATGGTCCAAATATGTTGAAAGCTCCTCCAAAACAGCTCATAAGTCCAAGGAAAAGTTTCAAACGTAAGAATATATCTTAAAAATCATGCAAGTGACCTCCAAAAATTATGAAATCACCTTCTACAAGTCAAAAATAATCAAGCCACATGTTCCCAAATAATAACTAGATGTCTCCGCAAAGGGTTTGGAGCTGTATTCCTGTGCAAAATAGCTAGAGAGATGATGAAATAGGAAGTCGTTCAAGGATATTCAACACAGAATGTCAACAAATGCCCATGCATGTAAAGTTTGCCTATATGGGCCTTGAATGATGTGACCAATGTCATCGCATATGTGTACTACCATGTCAACTATGAAATTTCCCCATGAAATGTGATGCCATATGTACAATCATTGAATCATCTCCGATTGTTCCAAGCCAAAATGGGTCGAATACATAAAATGGGGTCTATGCTAAACAAGCTAGATAAGAGTAGTGTTGACCAAGAAGCATAAATGAAATGCAAAAAGCCAAGGAAGAATAGTTAGAATTACGATACTTATAATTCACTGAAGAAAAGAGATGTCTTGATGTTGGAGCTTGTTGAAGGATGTTTCCAAGGTAAGAGTATATCCTCATAATCATCCAAGCGACCTCGTCAATTGAAAAATAGATGGAAATAAATATCATATAAAGTGGCAAAGTTCATGAAATACCTATGAAACTACAAGATAGTTATGCCCACTAGTAGCTACCTAGGGTGCAAGTGATACAAAGCCCTGCGAAGCACCAATGAAGACAAGATTTGGAAATATGGTCACCATGGTAGCTCTAGCATGAGAAGAAGTGACTTTCAAGAGGCAAAAGAAACGGCTACATGAGACAATGCTATCACAAAACAAGCAAAGGTGTGAGACGTGATGAACTAGTGACATACCAATGAAGACAAAAATATCTAACATGAGCATGTAGATGTTGAGAGAATGAAAAATAAGAATGAAAACAATAGAAAAAGGTAGATATAGAAAGAGAGAAAATTGGTTACGACACTACGGTGTTACTAGCTAAATCAAGAAGCAAAAGATTAGAGGAAGAATGTGTTGGATAAATGATTAAGAAATCCCATAGCTACAATCTACAAGATGCAACAACCAAAACCAACATTCCAAGGAAGCAACGAGGAAGGAGCATTGTGACTAGTACCATCTTGGAAGAAGTATCTCAATTTTGGACCACACATGACAATGACTTAGAGGGAATCAATCACTAGAGAGGTGACCAAAAATAGAGTTAACAAAATGAGAAAATATAGAGAGAGGCAAAATAAACTAAAATAAATGAAAAAGACTAATTCCTACCATTGCCATGAATGATTCAAAAGTGGGAGACTATTGTTGTATGATAAAAATTCAAACATGGTAATCTGATTGTCCAAGCAAGGTATATACCTCCACTGATAATATTTTTGGTTTGGCTCAAGCAGAGGCAAAGGCAACACCAACTCCTCAAACTCGAAAAATTACAAGAAAGTCACTTTGCATCCACAAGGTAAAGGAGACTAAGACAATAAGCAACGTATTCAAAATGTAAACAAAACCATCGATGATAGAGGGTCGTTCCCCAAAGGTTGAAGTATTTTAGGATCAAATGGCTCAATATCCCTCCCGAAGGCATGGTATAAGCCTCAAAACATGGTGAGGTTTCCCTCCTAGAAATAACTTCTCTCAGGCAAGCCAATGTCTAGCATCAAACTGTGGGTGTCATGCCCCCAGGGCGCACCTCTAAGTTGTGAGCTTCCCGAGTCCCCTAAGGTGTGCGGTAACAATGCGCTTCTCCTCAATGGCGAACCAACTTGCGTTTACTAATGCTCATATTATGCCTCTAGCCCATGTACCCTATAGCGAGACTGATATCTTATACTTGCAAAATTACTGTTCAATTAAATCTCAGTACAATAGCCACTTCAAAACATAACTTCAATTACAGTTTACTTCAATTAACCTAACTTCAGCAACAATTTCCTAACTGCTCTTTGATTATAAAACTTCAATATACAAAACTTTTGTTTATAATGGATTTGGTTCGGTTCGGCCAAACTCCAAACATTTCCCTACAACAACCCTTCACTAATACAAATATATAGTAACTGGTTACAAACACTTCAACTAGCAACCCACAAACAAACCCAAAAACATAACCAAGTTGCAGCCCTTCGACCTACACACAACCTTAATACAAAAATACCCCATGGAAACTTCCTTTTGCAACTTGCTTTAGAGAGCAAGCTCCTTCGTGAGACCCAACTCTCTTCTTCCTTCATTGTTTCCTTCTTTTCTTGCGATGAGAGGTTGTTGATCTTCGGTTGATTGATGTCCTCTCCTCAAATCTTATATATATGAGTCGCCCTCCATGAACAGTTGTGCCTCTTCCAAGGGATATGTTGGTTGGGCGTTCGAGCCAAACTTCCTTCATTCAAGCCGACCATAAACCCCAAATTATGCAGCATCCTTTGTCACATACAAACTTTCCTTTGGTTCACCTTCGGTCATGTGCCTTCACATCTCATCCTCGGTCGCGTACATTCCAAAGTCATGCGGGAACGTCTTTGCTGGGCACAACTTGCCATCAATCGAGCGCGTATCAGATGGGCACACCATGTCGTCGGTGGGGTGCATCTTATCTAGGTGGGCCTTATCTTCGATCAGGTGCACCTCAGCTAGGCACCCTTGTCGTGCCGACTCTCCAATTTCTTCCAATCATTCTACCAAACTCATCTCATGTATGTTCTTCGTGTGCTTGTCTCACCGAATTCTTTCCATCGAACTCATCTCGGGCACGCTCTTTGTGTCGACCAAGATGTTTCACCGATCTCGACTTGCCCTAACTCAGGGGTGCTCATGTGCCTAGAATAAGGGCTTGACATCCCCCCACCCCCTCACTTCAAGATGGTTGTCGTCCTCGACAACACACTCCTGGACAAACTTCTTAACCAAAGCTTGAAGATTGTCATCATAAACAACCTTTGCATCAACTATATTCATCAATATAAAAAGAATCTCCTCTCCAACATATATACTATGTCTATTCATGTATCGCAACCTGTAAGAATGACATGTGTTGGATCCCCTCATGCAATTGACTAGTCAGGTAGCTAATCTGATCGTAGCATCAACTCCACAAGAACACATGCACCCAAACACTTGCAACCAGTATCACCTCTTCCCTATCACACAATATTTCCTCCGATTTTGTTCATCATGAGGCGCCATAAAATGGCATCTCAAGCTCCTAGGGGTCTCACCATCACAACCAAGTTATAGTGAGCCCA
This sequence comes from Pinus taeda, assembly GCA_000404065.3. Lineage (NCBI taxonomy): Eukaryota > Viridiplantae > Streptophyta > Pinopsida > Pinales > Pinaceae > Pinus > Pinus taeda. The sequence goes on from APFE031098066.1 coordinate 25,106, forward strand.
TCTCCTTCATGAGCTTCAAAAAGATGGTGGTGTGGGGAAGTCATACGACTTCCCTTTCCACATCACAAGGCCATCTCTCTTCATCTCCGAGAAGAATCCACACATACCTGGTATGTGTTGAAAAGTGTAACTAGGTTAGATCTTCATAATGACATGTAATTGTGATTTTATGTAAGGGATGTAAAGAAGAAAAATAAAATTATTGTAATGCTTGCATCATGGGTTTCATGAGCAAGAGATTTTATTTTTAGTCGAGGCTCCCATTGAGAGCCCTTAGGGACATTGTCATCTAGTCATAAAAGTCTAAAGAGTCATTGTCATGTAATGAAGGCATGTTACACATTGTAAAGAGTCACACTTGTCTTTGTAAGTAACCCTCCAAGACCTTGTCACTAGCCCTCACTCAAGTCGGCCTACAAGGAAGAGATAAATCTAGAAGATGAAGTCGACCTTTCTCCAAGGGATCATGTCAGCCTAAACAGTCGTGACCAACGACTAAATATACCCATGCTCAACCTCATTTGGAAGCAAGCAATTCAATGAAGCAAGTCTAAGAAGAAATGTGAGAAACATACGAAGAAAGAACCTCTAAACCAATGAAGGAGGAAGAGAAGATAGCAAAGGAAAGGGTCATCATTGGTGGACTTTTTTTGGGCCAAATTACCATCACACGTGTGAGAGATTGCAGATCCAAATTTGGCAACGATAGACCGAAGTTTGCAGTCATACAAGGGTGATTAAGTTTTGAAAAGGACTTCACTCTAGGAAGTTGAGTAGGGAAGTAAAAGGAGGCTCCCTCTTGAGGAGACTATTCAAGGAGCGAAAATCATCTAGGGTTTATGTTGTAAGATTGCAGACCTGCAAGAAGAGGTCGGGAATCTGAAGGAAGACGAAAGGAGTAAGAGGAAGAACAGTGTTGAAGAGTAGGCTAGTGACTTGGTCTTTGGAGGCCTCTAGCATCAAAGGTCTTTGTCATGGTCTTGGTATTCGTCAATTGAAGAACTATAAGAAGAATTTCATTTGGGTTTTCCTCTCAAAGAGTGAGATGTTTTGGCCCTGGCTGACAAGCCTATATACTATGTCTCTAGTCTCTTTATCGTTCATGATTTCATAATTGTTTTGATGAAAAGAACACAATAATAACTCAAGAAGAGAAGATCGTAATCAAGAAGTAAAAAGACTATCACAAGAAATTATCATAAGTAGAGAAATCACCTAACTATTGATGCCCTAGATTTCTCAACAGTATGAACCCTCCATACTTCTCTACAATATAATTTATCAAAGGTGGCTAGGAACACCTACCCATACTCTCTTCCATCAACTTCATCGAAATTGGATCATTAAGGCCTAGTATATTTGACTTCACAGTTCCATCCCAGTCCACGGACATCCCTCCATATACATCCTCTTCTCGGACTTATTCCTCCTCGAAACTCTCAATCCATCAATTAACGTCTTCTTCCTCCAAATCGACACAAGGGTGGTACTAGCAAAGTCGAGGAGCAAAATATTAGCAGAAAGATGTGTTGGATAAATGATTAAGCAATCCCATAACTGTAATCTACAAGATACAACAAACAAAACTAGCATTCCAAGGAAGTAACAAGGAGGAGGGAGCATGTTGACTAGAACCATATAGGAAGAAGTATCTCATGTTGGGCCCTATTCATGACAATGACTTAAGAGGGAATCAATCACTAGTGAGGTGATCAAAAATAGAGTTGAAAAAATGAGAAAATATAGAGGAAAAAAGAAAAAAATGGAAAAGACTAATTCCCACCATTGGCATGAATGATTCACAAGTGGAAGATTACTATTGCATGCTAGATATTCAAACATGGTAATCACATTGTCCAAACAAGCTATATACTTCCACTGATAATATTTTTGGGTTGGCTCAAGTAAAGGCAAAGGCAACATCAACTCCTTCGCCTAGAAAATTTACAAGAAAGTCACTTGTCATCCACAAGGTAAAGGAGACTACAACAATAACCAAGGTATGCCAAATGTAAACAAAACCATCGAAGATAGAGGGTCATCGGGTCATCCCCCAAAGGATGAAATCTTGTAGGATCAACAGGCTCCATATCCCCCATGAAGGCATGTTAGAAGCCTCAAAACATGGTGAAGTTTTACTCCTAGAAATAACTTCCCTCAGGCAAGCCAATGACTAGCCTCAAAATCTGGGTGTCACGCCACTAGCACGCACCTCTAAGCTATGAGATTCCTGAGCACGCTGAGGTGTACAGAACCGACGCGCTTTCTCCTCAATGGTGAAACCAACTTGAGTTTTCTAATGCTCATACTATGCATGTAGCCCATGTACCCTATGTCGAGACCAATATCTTATTCTTGCGAAATTGGTGTTCAATCAAATCTCACTACAGTAACCACTTCAAAGCTTAACTTAAACTATAGGTTACTTCAATTAACTTAAGTTCAGCTATAATCGCATTCATTCATATACAACATGAATCATGTACATAAATAACACTTCAATAAACGAGAGGGGGAAATCACAAAACAATTTCCCAACTCCTCTTTGACTATAAATTTTCCATACACAACTTCGGTTTAAAATGGACTTAGATTTGGTTGGGAGGAACTCCAAATAGTTTGCTGCCAAAACCCTTCACAAATACAACTATACAATAATCGAGTTACAACCCTTCAACTAGCAACCCGCAACCAAACCCAATAAAAATCCAAGTTTTCGCCCTTCGACCTACAAACAACCTCAATACACAAATACCCCACGTTGTACCACTCTCAGCAGTATTGCATTCCACAAGCTTGCACAACTTTCTTTCGTGACTTGCTTTAGAAAGTGAGCTCCTTCGTGAGACCCAACTATCTTCTTCCGTTGTCCCCTTTTTTAGCGATGACATGTTTTTGATCTTCGGTTGATTGATGTTCCAACTCCTTTCCTATCATCTTATATATATGAGTCACCCTCCATGAAACGTCGTGTCTCTTCCAAGGGACGTGTCTGTTGGACGTGTCCTTTCCTTCAGTTCACTGTCAGTCATTTGCTATGTTGCACGAAACTTCTAGGAACCCGACGTTTCGAGCCGTAACCGTACCCGAAACTCTGAAACTCGGTCGAAACCTGACCGAAATTCGACCATCATGTGATCATGTAGAGAGTTAATATAGACTTGGTTTTCCTTCTAAATTGTCATCTATGGGTCTTATTACCTTTTTTGTTGCAAGATAATGTGTTATTCACTTACTTATAACCTTTTTTTATATATATCTACACATATATGGCATTTCAACTGACGTTTCCATTTTTGGGAGGTGACGTTTCTAAACGTACCCATTCCGGAAACTCTAAAACATTTTCGGCATTCCATGCAACTTAGGTCGTTTGTCTTCACGTCTCATCCTCGGTCGTGTACCTTAGCAACTCGGGTGGGCGTGTCTCAGCTCGGCACGCCTTGTCTTCGGTTGGGCGTACCTTGTCATTGGTCGAGTGCACCTTGGCTAGGCACCATCATCGTGTCGACTCTCAAATTTGTTCCAATCACTCCACCAAACTCATCTCAAGTGCATTCATCGCGCACTCGTCTCACCAAAGTCTTTCCATCGAACTCGTCTCAGGCACACCCTTCACGCCAACCAAGTCATTCCACTGAACTTGACTCGGCCTAACTCAGGTGTGCTCGAGTGCCTAGCCTAAGGGCTTGACATCCTCCCCCACATCAAAATGGTTGTCGTCCTCGACAATGCACCCCTTGTCAAATTTCTTAACCAAATCCTGAAGATTGACCTCATCATGAACAACCTTCGCATCAACTATCTTCATCAATACAGAAGAATCTCATCTCTGACATATATCCCATGCTTATGCATGTATTGCAACCTATAAGAAGGACATGCATTGGATCCCCTTGTGCAATCGACTAGTCAGGTAGCTAATCTAACTATAGCATCAAATCCACAAGAACACATGCACCCAAACACGTGCAACCATTGTCACCTCTTCCATGTCACACAATCTTTCCTCCAACTATGCTCAACATGAGGCGCCATTACATGGCATCTCAAGCTCCCAGGGGTCTCACCATCTCAAGCAAGTGACAGTAAGTCCATATCCTTCATGAGATTCAAAAAGATGGTGTTGTGGGGAAGTCATACAACTTCCCTTTCCACATCACAAGGCCATCTCTCCTCATCTCCGAGAAGAATACACCCATACCTAGTATGAACCCTCCATACTTTACTGCAATATAATCCTCTTCACGTTGATCTTCGGTTGTGTGCCTTCCCAAATCGGATGGGTGCGTCTTTGATGGTCACACCTTGTCTTCGGCTGGAGGAGCCTTGTCTTTGATAGAGCGTGCCCTAGCTGTGTACCCTTGTCGTGCTAACTCACCAAGTCGTTCAAATTGTTCCACTGAGCTCATCTTGGGAATGCTCTTCCTGCGCCTGTCTCACCAAATTCGTTCCACCGAAGAGATAAATCTAGAAGATGAAGTTGGCCTTTCTCAAAGGGATCATGTCGGCATAAAAAGTCATGACCAACGACTATATATACCCATGCTCGGCCTCATTTGGAAGCAAGCAATTCAGTGAAGCATGTCTAAGAAGAAACCTGAGAAACATACGAAGAAAGAGCCTCTAAATCAATGAAGGAGGAAGAGAAGATAGCAAAGGAAAGGGTCATCATTGGTGGACTGTTTTTGGGCCAGATTACCATCGCGCGTGCAAGAGATTGCAGATCAAAAGTTGGCAAGGATAGACTAAAGTTTGCAGTCATACAAGGGTGATCAAGTTTTGAAAGGACTTCGCTCTAGGAAGCTGAGTAGGGAAGTAAAAGGAGTCTCCCTCTTCAGGAGACTATTCAAGGAGCAAAAATCATCTAGGGTTTATGTTGTAAGGCAGCAGACCTGCAAGAAGAGGTCGGGAATCTGAAGGAAGACAAAAAGAGGAAGAGGAAGAGCAGCGTTGAAGCATAGGCTAGTGACTTGCTCTTGGGAGGCCTTTAGCATCAAAGGTCTTTGTCATGGTCTTGGCATTCGTCAATTGAAGATCTACAAGAAGAATTTCGTTTGGGTTTTCCTCTCAAAGAGTGAGAGGTTTTGGCCCTAGCTGACAAGCCTATATACTATGTCTCTTGCCTCTTTATTGTTCATGATTTCATAATTGTCTTGATAAAAAGAACACAATAATAACTCAAGAAGACAAGATCGTAATCAAGAAGTAAAAAGAATATCACAAGCAATTATCATAAGTAGAGAAATCACCTAACTATTGATGCCCTAGATTTCTCAACAGTATGAACCCTCCATACTTCTCTACAATATAATTTATCAAAGGTGGCTAGGAACACCTACCCATACTCTCTTCCATCAACTTCATCAAAATTGGATCGTTATGGCCTAGTATATTTGACTTCACGGTTCCATCCCAGTCCACGGACATCCCTCCATATACATCCTCTTCTCGGTCTTACTCCTCCTCGAAAATGTCAATCCATTTATTAACATCTTCTTCCTCCAAATCGACACAAGAGTGGTACTAGCAAAGTCAAGGAGCAAAATATTAGCAGAAAGATGTGTTGGAAAAATGATTAAGCAATCCCATAGCTGTAATCTACAAGATGCAACAAACAAAACTAGTGTTCCAAGGAAGTAACAAGGAGGAGGAAGCATGTTGACTAGAACCATATAGGAAGAAGTATCTCAAGTTGGGCCCTATTCATGACAATGACTTAAGAGGGAATCAATCACTAGTGAGTTGATCAAAAATAGAGTTAAAAAAACAAGAAAATATAGAGGAAAAAAGAAAAAAATGGAAAATTCTAATTCCCACCATTGGCATGAATGGTTCACAAGTGGGAGACTAGTATTGCATGCTAAAAATTCAAACATGGTAATCTCATTGTCGAAACAAGTTATATACCTCCACTGATAATATTTTTAGGTTGGCTCAAGTAGAGGCAAAGGTGTTAAAATTGGCAACCAGGGCAAAACTTCATGTGGGCCATCTTATTCATGGTTGATAATATTTTTATTAGATTCCTCTCGTCAAGAGGTGTAGGATTGATATAAAGATCATTCGATTCCGATAAGTATTCATGGAGATATGAATTTATTTTGATTATTGGAATTATTATCAAGCCGACCTACAACTCTTGTAGGCTTAGAAGCCCAACAATCGCATCTATTCAAACACCAACGTTGTGTATAAATACAGGAGGACTTTTCCTCATTTGGACTCACTCATCTCATCACATCTCTCTC
>APFE031098066.1:31531-76340 GCA_000404065.3 Pinus taeda
TCTCTCTCACACATGTGAAGCCGGAAGCTGCCGAAACTGAAGCTGCAATTGCAGAAGTAAAGATTGACCTGCGTGGACTAAAATATCTCCTCATCTGAACTGCGCTGTAGGTTCATCTGAACCTCCTCTGAAAGCCGCAACTTTTGGTGGTGGAATCAAGTCAATCCGATGGACGGTTTGCAAGATATTGACTACCCTAGTTTGAAGCCGGACGCTGCCAAAACTGAAGCTACAACTGCAGAAGTAAAGATTGACCTGCGTGGACTAGAAGATCTCTCCATCTAAACTGTGTTGTAGGTTCATCTGAACCTCCTCTGGAAGCCGCAACTTTTGGTGGTGGAATCATACCGATCCAATGGTCGGTTTGTGAGATATCGTCTATCCTAGTTTGATGATGAAACCGCTAATGTTGATGCTGCTAATCTAGGGTTTGCTACTGTTGATATAAATCAGATTTATTGTACTATTTCTCTCTGTTGAATTATTGAAGATAAAAGAAGATTTGATCAAAGGGTTTCCCAACACATTGTGGGGTTTGTCCCTGGCTAGCCGCCACATCTTGTGTCTCTTGCTCTTGGCTTGTTTTTTGTCGATCGTTTAATGTTCTATCTGCACTTTACTTTATGTACATGTGATTGCTAATCTGTGGAATATAATAAGAAAAAGAAGTAAACTGCTATAAGCATAGAACATACCATAACTTAACAAAAGGCAACACCAACTCCTTAGCCTAGAAAATTTACAAGAAAGTCACTTGTATTCCACAAGGTAAAGGAGACTAAGACAATAACCAAAGTATGCCAAATGTAAACAAAACCATCCAAGATAGAGGGTCATCCCACAAAGGATGAAATCCTGTAGGATCAACAGGCTCAATATCCCTCCCAAAGGCATGTTATAAGCCTCAAAACATGGTGAGGTTTTGCTCCTAGAAATAACTTCCCTTAGGCAAGTCAATGACTAGCCTCAAAATCTAGGTGTCACGCCACTAGCGCACACCTCTAAGCTATAAGATTCATGAGTCCCTTGAGGTGTACATCAACGACGTGCTTTCTTCTCAATGGTGAAACCAACTTGAGTTTTCTAATGCTCGTACTATGCCTCAGCCCATGTACCCTATGTCGAGACCGATATCTTATACTTGCGAAATTGGTGTTCAATCAAATCTCACTACAACAGCCACTTCAAAGCTTAACTTCAACTATAGGTTACTTCAATTAACTTAAGTTCACCTTTAATCGCATTCATTCATATACAACATGAATCATGTACATAAATAACACTTCAATAAATGAGAGGGGGAACTCCCAAAACAATTTCCCAACTCCTCTTTGACTATAAATTTTCCATACACAAAACTTCGGTTTAAAATGGACTTCGATTCGGTTGGCAGGAACTCCATACAGTTTGCTGCTAGAACCCTTCACAAATACAACTATACAATAATCAAGTTACAACCCTTCAACTAGCAACCCGCAACCAAACCCAATAAAAATCCAAGTTTTTGCCCTTTGACCTACAAACAACCTCAATACACAAATGCCCCACGTTGTACCACTCTCAGCAATATTGCATTCCACAAACTTGCACAACTTTCTTCTACGGCTTGCTTTAGAGAGCCTCCTTCGTGAGACCCAACTATTTTCTTCTTTCGTTGTCCCCTTTTCTAGCGATGACATGTTGTTGATCTTTGGTTGATTGATGTTCTAACTCCTTTCCTATCATCTTATATATATGAGTCACCCTCCATGAAACGTCGTGTCTCTTCCAAGGGACGTGTCTGTTGGGCATTCGAGCCGACCATAAACTCCAAATTATGTCGCATCATTTGTCGCATACAAACTTTCCTTCAATTCACTATCGGTGGTTTGCTATGTTGCACAAAACTTCTAGGAACCTGAAGTTTCAGGCCGTACCCGTACCCGAAACTCTAAAACTCTGTCAAAACTTGACCGAAACTCGACCATCATGTGATCATGTAGAGAGTTAATATAGACTTGGTTTTCCTTCTAAATTGTCATCCATGGATCTTATTCCCTTTTTTCTTGCAAGATAAAGTGTTATTCACTTACTTATAACCTTTACATATTATATAATATATATATATTATATATTATATATTTTTGACGTTTCCATTTTTTGGAGGTGACATTTCTAAACATAACCGTTACGGAAACTCTAAAATATTTATGCGTTCCATGCAACTTAGGTCGTTTGCCCTCATGTCTCATCCTCGGTCATGTACCTTAGCAACTCAGGTGGATGCGTCTCAGCTCGGCGTGCCTTGTCTTTGGCCAGGTGTACCTCGTCTTTTGTCGAGTGCACCTCGGCTAGGCATTGTCATCGTGTCGACTCTCAAATTTGTTCCAATCACTCCACCAAACTCATCTCAAGTGCGTTCCACGTGCACTCGTCTCACCAAAGTCTTTCCATCAAACTCGTCTCAGGCCCTTCATGCCAACCATGTCATTCCACCAAACTCGACTCGGCCTAACTCAGGTGTGCTCGGGTGCCTAGCCTAAGGGATTAACATCCTCCCTCACATCAAAATGAATGTCGTCCTCGACAACGCACCCCTTGGCAAATTTCTTAACCAAATCCTGAAGACTGACCTCATCATGAACAACCTTCGCATCAATTGTCTTCATCAATACAGAAGAATCTCGTCTCTGACATATATCCCATGCCTATGCATGTATCGCAACCTGTAAGAATGACATGTGTTGGATCCCCTTGTGCAATCGACTAGTCAGGTAGCTAATCTGACTATAGCATCAACTCCACAAGAACACAAGCACCCAAACACGTGCAACCATTGTCACCTCTTCCATGTCACACAATCTTTCCTCCAACTATGCTCAACATGAGGTGCCATTAAATAGCATCTCAAGCTCCTAGGGGTCTTCGCACGCATCGGGTGAAAAGGGCTATATATGTTGAAAGCTCCTCCAAAATAGCTCATAAGTCCAAGGAGAGGTTTCAAACGTAAGAATATATCTTAAAAATCATGCAAGTGACCTCCAAAAATTACAAAATGACCCTCTACAAGTCAAAAATAATCAAGCCACATGTTCCCAAATAGTAACTAGATGTCTCCATAAAGGGTTTGGAACTCTATTCCTGTGCAAAATAGCTAAAAAGATAATGAAATAGGAGGTCGTTCAAGGATATTCAACACAGAATCTCAACAAATGCCCATGCATGCAAAGTTTGCCTATATGGGCCTTGAATGATGTGACCAATGTCATCGCATATGTGTACTACCATGTCAACTATGAAATTTCCCCATGAAATGTGATGCCACATGAACAATCATAGAATTATCTCCAATTGTTCCAAGCCAAAACGTGTCGAATACATAAAATGGGGTCTATGCTAAACAAGCCAGATAAGAGTAGTGTTAACCAAGAAGCATAAATGAAATGCAAAAAGCCAAGGAAGAATAGTTAGAATTACAACACTTATAATTCACTGAAGAAAAGAGATGCCTTGATGTTGGAGCTTGTTGAAGGTTGTTTCTAAGGTAAGAGTATATCCTCATAATCATCCAAGCGACGTCGTCAATTGTAAAATAGATGGAAATAAAGATCATAGAAAGTGGCAAAGTTCATGAAATACCTATGAAACTACAAGATAGTTATGACCACCAGTAGCTACCTAGGGTGCAAGAGATACAAAGACATATGAAGCACCAACGAAGGCAAGATTTGGAAATATGATCACCATGGTAGCTCTAGCATGAGAAGAAGTGACTTTCAAGAGGCAAAAGAAACGGCTACATGAGACAAGCTATCACAAAATGAGCAAAGGTGTGAGACGTGATGAACTAGTGACATACTATTGAAGACAAAATTATCTAACACGAGTATGTAGATGTTGAGAGAATGAGAAAAGAAGAATGAAAACAATAGAAAAAGGTAGATATAGAAAGAGAGTAAATTGGTTATGACACTAGGATGGTACTAGCTAAATCAAGAAGCAAAAGATTAGAGGAAGAATGTGTTGGATAAATGATTAAGCAATCCCATAGCTACAGTCTACAAGATGCAACAACCAAAACCAACATTCCGAGGAAGTAACGAGGAAGGAGCATGGTGACTAGTACCATCTTGGAAGAAGTATCTCAAGTTGGGAACACTCATGACAATGACTTAGAGGGAATCAATCACTAGTGAGGTGACCAAAAATAGAGTTGACAAAATGAGAAAATATAGAGAGGCAAAATAAAATAAAATAAATGAAAAAGACTAATTCCTACCATTGCCATGAACGATTCAAAAGTGGGAGACTATTGTTGTATGATAAAAATTCAAACATGGTAATCTAATTGTCCAAGCAAGGTATGTACCTCCACTGATAATATTTTTGGTTTGGCTCAAGTAGAGGCAAAGACAACACCAACTCCTCAACCTAGAAAAATTACAAGAAAGTCACTTTGCATCCACAAGTTAAAGGAGACTAAGACAATAAGCAAGGTATTCCAAATGTAAACAAAACCATCGAAGATAGAGGGTCGTTCCCCAAAGGTTGAAGTCTTTTAGGATCAAGTGGCTCAATATCCCTCCTGAAGGCATGGTATAAGCCTCAAAACTTGGTGAGGTTTCCCTCCTAGAAATAACTTCCCTCAGGCAAGCCAATGTCTAGCATCAAAATGTGGGTGTCATGCCCCCAGGGTGCACCTCTGAGTTGTGAGCTTCCTGAGTCCCCTAAGGTGTGCAGTACCAATGCACTTTCTCCTCAATGGCGAAACCAACTTGCGTTTACTAATGCTCATACTATGCCTCTAACCCATGTACCTTGTAGCGAGACTAATATCATATACTTGCGAAATTACTGTTCAATGAAATCTCAGTACAATAGCCACTTCAAAACTTAACTTCAATTACAGTTTACTTCAATTAACTTAACTTCGGCAATAATCACATTCATTCATAAACACCATGAATTATGTACAAAAATAACACTTCAATAAACGAGAGGGGCAACTCTCAAAACAATTTCCTAACTGCTCTTTGACTATAAAACTTCAATATACAAAACTTCGGTTTATAATGGATTTTGGTTCAGTTTGGCAAAACTCCAAACATTTCCCTACAACAACCCTTCACTAATACAAATATACAATGACCGGGTTACAAACACTTCAACTAGCAACCCACAACCAAACCCAAAAACATAACCAAGTTGCAGCCCTTCGACCTTCACACAACCTTAATACAAAAATACCCCATGGCGTACCACCCTCAACAATACTGCGTTCCACAAGCTCGCACAACTTCCTTCTGCAACTTGCTTTTGAGAGCAAGCTCATTCGTGAGACCCAACTCTCTTCTTCCTTCATTGTCTCCTTCTTGTCTTGCGATGAGAGTTTGTTGATCTTCGGTTGATTGATGTCCTCTCCTCAAATCTTATATATATGAGTCACCCTCCATGAACAGTCGTGTCTCTTCCAAGGGATGTGTTGGTTGGACGTTCGAGCCAACCTTCCTTCGTTCAAGCCAACAATAAACCCTAAATTATGCAGCATCCTTTGTCGCATAAAAACTTTCCTTTGGTTCACCTTTAGTCATGTGCCTTCACGTTTCAACCTCAGTCGCGTATGTTCTGAACTTAGGCAGAAACGTCTTAGTTAGGCACACCTTGTCGTCAGTCGAGCGCGTCTCAGATGGGCACACCATGTCATCGGTTGGGCGCATCTTGACTGGACACGCCTTTTCTTCGGTCAGGTGCACCTCGACAGACACCCTCGTCATGTCAACTCTCTAATTTCTTCCAATCATTCCACCGAACTCATCTCGGGTACATTCTTCATGTGCTTGTCTCACCGAATTCTTTCCATCGAACTCGTCTCAGACACGCTCTTCGTGCCGACCAAGTCATTCCACCGAAATCAACTCGCCCTAACTCAGGTGTGCTCAGGTTCCTAGCCTAAGGGCTTGACATCCTCCCCCACTTCAAAATGGTTGTCATCCCTAACAACACACCCCTCAACAAACTTCCTAACCAAAGCCTGAAGATTGTCCTCATCATAAACAACCTTCGCATCAACTGTCTTCATCAATACAGAAGAATCTCATCTCCAACATATATACCATGTCTATTCATGTATCGCAACCTGTAACAATGACATGTGTTGGATCCCCCGTGCAATCGACTAGTCAGGTAACTAATCTGATCATACTATCAACTCCACAAGAACACATGCACCCAAATATGTGCAACCATTTTTGTCACCTCTTCCCTGTCACACAATCTTTCCTCCGAATCTACTCATCATGAGGTGTCATTCAATGGCATCTCAAGCTCCTAGGGGTCTCACCATATCAAGCAAGTTACAGTGAGCCCACTTCCTTCATGAGCTTCAAAAAGATGGTGGTGGTGTGGTGAACTCATATGACTTCCCTTTCCACATCACAAGGCCATCCCTCTTCGTCTTTGAGAAGAATCCACCAATACGTGGTATGAACCTTCCATACTTCTCTACAATATATTTTATCAAAGGTGGATAGGAACACCTACCCATACTCTCTTCCATCAACTTCATCGAAACTAGATCGTTATGGCCTAGTATATTTGTCTTCACGATTCCATCCTGGTCCACGAACATCCCTCCATCTTCATCTTATTCTCGGTTTGATTCCTACTACAAACTCTCAATCCATCTATTAACATCTTCTTCCTCCAAATCGACATAATCCTTCTCTTCACGTTGATCCTCATCCCCTCTATGCTCTTCAACAATAAAAGTCTTGGCTTCAACAACCTTGCACACTCCAGTGCAAGTCCCCGCATTCATCATCTCTGGACTATCCAATAAACTCATAATACCATCTAACAATGTTGCTATCATATTCCAGTTGTCCTACCTCCACACGAATGGCTCCTCTCATGAACCTCATATTCTTGTTGTCCTACCACCACACAAATGGCTATCATCCTACATTCTCCTACCATAACTCCCACAGTAGGAAAGATCGTTGGCTCCTTCATTCCTACATGAATGAGCAGTTTCCCCAAGTGCGGTAGTGGCACAGCCTCCTGCTCAATCATAAACTCTATGCCAAGTACAACTTCATAATCATCCATCCTAATGATAGTGAAGTCCACCTTTCCTTGCCAACTTCCAATCTTCATCGAAACATCTGTCGCTATCCCAAGGACTCTAGTTCCTTTTGTATTCACCACTTTAAAAGACGCATGGGTTGGAAAGAACCTCAGTCCCAATATCCTAGCCATATCTTCCTTCATGAAGTTGTGAGATGTTGCATTATCCAACATAGCCATCATTGAACTCCCAACTACATCCATCTTCACGAAATTTAGCTTCCTCCTTTCTGGATCATGTTTCGAGGTAGCTTCCTTCACCGTAGTTGCTCCCATAGCCTACATAACTCCTGGTGCACGAGAACCTTATTCTCTCTCTTCCTTCTCGACTTGTTGCAAAGTTGTCACCTTCTGCATTAATGGAAAATACTTGGTCATGTGCTCTTCACTGCACAACCAACAGTCAAGACATTTCTTCCCCTTCAGAAAGCCACCTGACGTCGTTCCATCTTCCTTCGAAGGCTTCTCTTTCCCTTTATATATGCTTTCTTCCTCCTCTCGCCTTGTTCCTTCCCTTATGTTTTCCATTCACAGTAGTCTAGAAGCTTGTTTGTAGCAATGATGGCTTCTTCAAGAGACTAAACCTTCTGCTTTTTACTTCAACTTGAGCCCATGGTTGCAAACCAATCACAAAATTGAAAAACCTATCCTTCTTAGCCATATCCAGAAGCTCCAACATCAAACTTGAACGCTCCCTCATATGTGCTTGCAGGCTCACTGTTTGCTTAATGAACTTCACCTTCGCTCACGCACCCCAAGTCTCATCTTATGGTCCAAAATCAGTTGTCAAGGCTTCCTTCATCTTTTCCGACTATGTCAGTTTTCTCTTTATGGGAGAAAGGATATCTAGGGAAGGCTATCATATCCTCTAGATATTGCAAGAATCAACGAATGGTTAGAACTTGGGGATAACACGAATAGAAATCGACATAATGGTTGATGTTGTTTTAAAAATACACTAAGACAAAGTTTAAAAAATCCACCTAGAATGCTAGTCAATTCTATTTTCTACAACAACCACATAACATTCATAACATAAATCTAGGTTAAATTATGTTGACAAATTTAAAGCAAATTGCCCAATTCTTTCTTAAAACAGGCTTCTCTATAAAAAAAATCACAATTATCTTTTATTGTCATTAAATGTATATAACACTCTATAAGGAAGAATTTATTATTATTATTATTATTATTATATACAATAAACCATCTATTATGGCAACGTAAGTTGTGGCAATCGATATCTATTAGACAACACACCCCTCAACAAAATTCTTAACCAAATCCTGAAGATCCTCCTCATCATGAACAACCTTCGCATCGATTGTCTTCATCAATACAAAAGAATCTCATCTCCAACATATATACCATGTCTATTCATGTAACACAACCTGTAAGAATGGCATGTGTTGGATCCCCTCGTGCAATCAACTAGTCAGGTAGCTACTCTGGCTGTAGCATCAACTCCACAAGAACACATGCACCCAAACATGTGCAACCATTGTCAACTCTTCCCTGTCACACAATCTTTCCTTCAAATCTGCTCATCATGAGGTGCCATTCAATGGCATCTCAAGCTCCCAAGGGTCTCACCATCTCAAACAAGTTACAGTGATCCCATTTCCTTCATGAGCTTCAAAAAGATGGTGGTGTGGTGAAGTCATATGACTTCCCTTTCCACATCACAAGGTCATCTCTCTTTGTCTTCAAGAAGAATCCAGCCATACGTGGTATGAACCCTCCATACTTCTCTACAATATAATTTATTAAAGGTGGATAGGAACACCTACCCATACTCTCTTCCATTAACTTCATCAAAACTAGATCGTTATGGCCTAGTATATTTGTCTTCATGATTCCATCATGGTCCGCGAACATCCCTCCATCTTCATCCTCTTCTTGGTCTAATTCCTACTCCAAACTCCCAATCCATCTATCAACATCTTCTTCCTCCAAATCGACATACTACTTTCACGTTGATCCTCATCCCCTCTACACTCTTCAACGGTAGAAGTCTGGGCATCAATAGCGTTGCACTCTCCAGTGCAAGTCCCTGCATCCATCATCTCTGGCCTATCCGATAAACTCAGAATACCATCTAACAATGTTGTTATCAATTTCGAGTGTTCCATGAGCACGGACTCCACCTGATCCAACCTCTCATGAACCTCATATCCTAGTTGCCCTACCTACACGCGAATGGGTTGTCCTACCTCCACACGAATGGCTATCATCCTACATTCTCCTGCCATAGCTCCCATAGTAGGAACAATCATTGGCTCCTCCATTCCTGCATGAATGAACAGTTACCCCAAGTGCGGTACCAACACAACCTCTTGCGCAATCATAAACTCTATGCCAAGTACAACTTCATAGTCATCCATCCTAAGGATAGTGAAGTCCTCCTTTCCTTGCCAACCTCCAATCTTCATCGGAACATTTGCCGCTATCCTAAGGACTTTGCTTCCTTTTGTATTCACTGCTTTAAAAGATGCATGGGTTGGAAAGAACCTTAGTCCCAATCCTCTAGCCACATCTTCCTTAATGAAGTTGTGAGATGCTCCACTATCCAACATAGCCATCACTGGACTCACAACTACATCCATCTTCACAAAATTTAGCTTCCTCCTTTCTGGATCATGTTTCGAGTTAGTTCACTATAGTTGCTCCGAAAACCTACATAACTCCTAATGCACGAGAACCTTATTCTCGCTCTTCCCTCTCGACTTGCTGCAAAGTTGTCGCCTTCTGCATTAATGGAAAATGCTTGGTCATGTGCTCTTCACTGCACAACCAACACACAAGAGGTTTCTTCCCCTTCAGAAAGCCACCCAACTTCGTTCCATCTTCCTTCAAAGGCTTCTCTTTCCCTTTATATGCTTTCTTCCTCCTCTTGCCTTGCTCCTTCCCTTGTGTCTTGCATTCACAGTAATCTAGAAGCTTGTCTGTAGCAGTGATGGCTTCTTCAAGAGACTAAACCTTCTACCTCTTTACTTCAACTTGAGCCCATGGTTGCAACCCAATCACAAAATTGAACAACCTATCTTTCTCAACCATATCCAGAAGCTCCAACATTAGACTTGAATACTCCCTCACATGTGCTTGTAGGCTCTGTGTTTTCTTAATGAACTTCACCTTCGCTCTCGCACCCCAAGTCTCATCTTGTGGTCCAAAATGAGTTATCAAGGCTTCCTTCATCTTCACCCATGTGGTGATGTCCTCTATCATGTTACAAAATGTAATTTGTTTTTCTTGCCTTCTCCACCACATCATCGCATCTCTTGTTATGAATGATACAACAATTCTTATTTTCCCCCCTCTGAAGTCACACTGAATCAGTCCAACTACTGCTCCATATCGCAAACAAAGTTGCCTAATATATTTGTGTTCCTCGCACCATCATATGATTTTGGTTCCCTTACTTTCACATGGACAGAATTGTTGAACAAACCCTTCCCAACAACCTTCTTCAAAACTGCTAACTCATCCGTCACGGTAGTATAAAAAAGAAAGTTATAGAGAATATGGTTGTGTCAGTTTTCCCGCTATGGGAGAAAGGTTATCTAGGAAGGCTATCCTATCCTCTAGATATGGCAAGAATCAACGAAGGGTTAGAACTTGAGGGTAACACGAATAGAAATCGACATAATTGTTGATGTTTTTTAAAAATACACTAATACAAACTTTAAAAAATCCACCTAGAATGCTAGTCAATTCTATTTTCTACAACAACCACATAACATTCATGACATAAATCTAGGTTAAATTATATTGACAAATTTAAAACAAATTTCCCAATTCTTTTTTAAAACAAGCTTCTCTATAAAAAAATTCACAATTATCTGTTATTTTCATTAAATGTATATAACACTGAGGAAGAATTTATCATATATATATATAATGGTTCAAAAATTCTAAAACAAAATTATAATCTTCAAAGGACAAGAAGAACACGAGGACAAGATCAAAAGATTACAGGAACACGGGTACAAGAGAAAAAAAATATATCACAGAGATTAATTTTGGAGTTATAAACAATATGGTGGAGTGAAATTTTCTAAATGTTTCTTTTATTGAAATCTCTAATTTCCTGGCAACTCAGATTGAAGTTATAAACAAATTAACGAAGTGAAATTTTCTAAATGTTTCTTTTATTGAAATCTCTAATTTCGTGGCAACTCAGATGCGGAATGAGATCTTTAGTATTTAAAAGTTTATTTGTTGAAGCATCACTTGGATGTATACAATTGTTATTGTTACTCTTACTCTTCCCCAATGGATTTGCACGGTTTAGAGAGGTGAATGGGCATATTAGAATATGAAGTTGAGGATTGTTTATTAGTCTGACATTGTGGCAAACGTATATGTATCCTACCGAACAATCGAGGTCAATATTACATTAACAGAACAAGAAAAGAGGGGAAGCAAAGAAAATACGCATACCTAGATATCATTGTGTTGTGAAATGACCAATATTTTTAGGATTCTAATTCCGGTGGAATAAGCTTACTATGAGATGTAATTCTCACTTACATAAATAAAAGAATTTCCAGGGTGCATTCATAAAAGAATCGTTGTTGATATAGGACAAGTAAAACAAAACCACCTAAACTAAGAAAGAGGGTTGGCTTTATTTTCAAGGAAGATTTGAATCAATTTGTAGCTTTTGGAGGCTATAACAGTCCTTCACTTTGATGATCAACACAATCATCCCTACCACCTCAAGTACCACGACAGTTACTACTACAATTTGTTTCATAGGTTTTCGAAGAGCTTATATGGAACAATAATTGATGAGTGAAAGTAAATTTTGAAGGATCCTACTAGGATTCCTCAAGAAAACCTATTGCTGTACATACAGAAGAAGACATAAAAGAGATATCAATGTGTGTGTCAGGGAATCACGTATCCATGTTGTTGTGGCAGCTCTAAAATGAAAATAAGACCAATTGAGTGGTGCAAAGAAAGTGCAAGATTGGATGTGGGACGTCAATAGGTTCCAAAATGATTGGAGTCTCCGGGAAATGAAGATCGGGCTTTCTCATCATGAAGTCCAAACCTGAATAGGAATAGGTTATTTGCCCTGTCTTCAAAGCTGGCTAAGAAGAATGAGTCGTTATTATTTTCATTAAATGTTTACTCACATATTCATCTACCACGTGCCTAAACGATCCTTGGCTTTATGTTGTGGCAGTCTAATCTAATACAAATACTCTACAATAGAAGGCAAAGGCTAACCTGCGAGGCATTACAATTACTCTTTAAAGTGATAATTGGCAGTCGGAAAGCTTTCATTCACTGTGTTAGCTTTTCCTTCACTGCCCAACATTGGCATCCAGATATTTTCCAAACAACCTTTAGATCTCAAAGTTTCCGACATTTAAAGAGTTGAAAAGGTTGAGCAAAGAAGTGATGGAAAACTCTGAGCAAATGGCCCAAACTAATTTAAATTTGAGTGCTAAATATTTGAAATGTAGTGGAAAAAATTGTTGATTGCCTAGGCATCTTGGTACTATTCTTTTCTTCGACTATGAATATGCACACTTGGATGCAAAACCCTTCAGCAACGCCTAAGTACCAATAATATAAATTAGGGTAGCAGGGATTGAAAAGAGGGGTTTGAGATTGTACCTTTTTCCATCTACAGTGTGCTCGGCCTGGGTGTGCCAATGGCTTTGATGCAGTGTGAATCTTTCCCCTTCTATCTCAACACCGCCAGCACTTTCCGAACAGTTCACCTGATGCAATACAGCCATAGGTGTAAGACGGATCGAACACAAAACCTTTAGATGGCAAACGCGTTAAAAAAGAAGGTTCACTTACTGACCATGATGTCGTGGCCCCTGTTGACAAGGGTTGCTTTTGCAGGCTAATAGATTTTCCGGATAAATTATGGCATATCTCTTCACCACATCGATGGGAGACTGATGCGTCCCGTTCCCGCAGGCCTTCATTCCTCCTTGAGTTCTCCCCTTCGGACCCTCTTTGTACTCGAACTCACTCTCGTCCTCTGTTCGTTCACACCAACAAAATCGAGTTTCATATTAATTTATGCAGATTTCTATACGAAAATTTAGAAAAACAAAGTTATAAAAGATACGAGACGAATAACCAGCTTCAGTACGCTTCCTCAATCACCTTGCCGGTTATTTATTTCTTCGTTTGGGAGAAGAAGGGGCTGGCGTGGAATGTGATACGGTGGGACAACAATCAAAATGATAGAGTTTCTTGCAATCTTCATCAGTGACAGTGCTGTGCATCCATGACAATATATCTTAGATGTGGAAAGCAGAAACACATCTAAATTAGGTTCTGAATAAATCCTTTAAGAAACCCCGGTGGATGGGCTGTGAATCCAAGAAAATAATAATTCCTATCCCACAGCCAATCATCCCTACTCAACAAAAAACCCCTATAGCAAGAAGAGATTAGGTGTATATCGATTAAAAACAGGTGGGGAAATCACGTCAAAACAGGGGAGGAGAGTCAGTTCATTTGCAGGGATGGCAGATTGATAGGGTAGGTCATGGCTTTGATGAGGAAGGATAAGAAAATTCTGCTCTATTCTATGGAACCAAAACCAAAGAATAAATCACGAATATGAATATAAAATAAAAACAAGAAATATACCTGTCATTGCGGCAACAAATATACCCTTCATGGCTGCAACGTTCGTCAGTGACTGGGCTGTGCATCCATGAAAATATATCCTAGATATGGAAAGCAGAAACACATCTAAATTAGGTCTGAATAAATCCTTTAAGAAATCCCGGTGGATGGGCTGTGCATCCATGAAAATAATAATTCCTAGCCCGCAGCCAATCATCCCTACTCAAGAAAAAATCCCTATAGAAAGAAGAGGATAAGTGTATATCTGACTCTCCTCCTCAAAACAGGGGAGAAGAGTCAGTTCATTTGCAGGGATGGCAGATTGATAGGGTGGGTCATGGCTTTGATGAGGAAGGATAAGAAAATTCTGCTCTATTCTATGGAACCAAACCCAAAGAATAAATCATAAATATGAATATAAAATAAAAACAAGAAATATACCTGTCATTGTGGCAACAAATATACCCTTCATGGCTGCAAAGTTCGTCAGTGACTGGGCTGTGCATCCATGAAAATATATCCTAGATATGGAAAGCAGAAACACATCTAAATTAGGTTCTGAATAAATCCTTTAAGAAATCCCGGTGGATGGGCTGTGCATCCATGAAAATAATAATTCCTAGCCCGCAGCCAATCATCCCTACTCATGAAAAAATCCCTATAGCAAGAAGAGGATAGGTGTATATCTGACTGTCCTCCTCAAAACAGGGGAGAAGAGTCAGTTCATTTGCAGGGATGGCAGATGGATAGGGTGGATCATGGCTTTGATGAGGAAGGATAAGAAAATTCTGCTCTATTCTATGGAACCAAAACCAAAGAATAAATCATGAATATGAATATAAAATAAAAACAAGAAATATACTCACTGTTAAGTCTCTCTGTTTCCCTCCTCTCCATTGTAAATGCCTCCATTCATTCAATTCAGTGCTTCAACTAATGACATCGAATAATAGCTCCCTTCATTCGTCCATCGTCCATGTATCCCTTCTTGCTGCTCTCTTAATGCATATCCAAGAGATAAATTTAACTTCAAATTCAAATAATATGGAATCATCTCTATCTAAAGCTACAAGGTACAGATAGACAGATATAACATAACATAGACAATAACATATATAACATAGCATAGACAATAACAAACAGACAGAGAGAAACCATACACAGAGCGACACAAATATAGACATACAGCAGAGAAAGCAAATTCCGGCAAATACAGATGATAGAAGAAGAGAATGTGAACAAAAGGACTTCGCAACTATTCGTGAACAAAAGGACTTCCCTATTTGGGTGGAATACAAAATTAAACAAATCTAACAGACATTATTACATAGAAATTGGTTGGAAAAATTAAGTATCCATTACCTGACCGTGCATCCACAAAAACGAGAAAGAATCCCTTACAGCTGATCAGCCAGCCACTCCATGAGTGCATTGATTCTTGCACCAGTGCATCCTTACTCAGCTGGCCTAAAAAACTCCCAGACTTCGGCTCTTTCTTTTCCGTCAGAGAGATTTGAATTAAATTGGTGAGCAGGCGAAGCGAAGGATTTTATAAACCGAGCGGATGGCTTTTTAGTCGAAAAAGCTTTTCTCTGCTTTTCTCTGTCAATTCTTTCCCTCACGCCCTTCCACCATACTTACTTACGCTCCCACTTACTCAGCTGGCCTAAAATTAAAATTAAACTCCCAGACTTCAGCTCTGGAGATTTGAATTAAATTGGTGAGCAGGCGAGGCGAAGGATTTTATAAACGGAGCGGAGCGGATGGCTTTTTAGTGGAAAAAGCTTTTCTCTGTCAATTCTTTCCCTCACGCCCTTCCACCATACTTACGCTCCCACTCTCCAATCCAACGGCGATTATCATCTGGGTGGCTTACACGTGAGAAAATATTCCTTCCACGAACCGTTGCATTTAATTACAATGAAAATCCATCTATCTATCGTGTGCTTTCATGTTATCTCATCAACAAGTGGATATATAAATTTAGCAAGTGTTTTTCTTGGAATGTAAATTAAGTTAAATTTAGTAAGTGCTTTTCCCATAAGGTAAATTAAGTTGTGTTTCTTTTCTAGATAGATTATATAATTTCAAAAATTTAGGTTAACCTTTATTTATTTTAAATATATAAGGTGTCATGAATGAGCAATTTTTCCATGAATTTGTGCATAAGTTTGTTTTTTGGTTTTTTTTATATTTCTTTTAAAGTCTAAATATATAAGATGTCAATTTTTCTATAATATTAGATATTATGAATTTTTTCATAAATTTGTTTTTTGTCTTTTGTGTATTTTTAAATTTTTCTAAAGTCATCTCTCATCTCCTTCTTTATTCTAAAGATTAGTTTAGGTTGTCATATTTTTATTAGAAAATGTTTGTATTTATATTCGCTTATAATCAATTTTTTAAACATAGATCTAATATCTTATTTGAATTTTAATGGCAAATAAGCCACTTTCATAAATCTACTTCAATAGATATTTGAGTGCATGCATATATCCATAATGGCTTCACATATGTTTATGCA
This sequence comes from Pinus taeda, assembly GCA_000404065.3. NCBI lineage: Eukaryota > Viridiplantae > Streptophyta > Pinopsida > Pinales > Pinaceae > Pinus > Pinus taeda. The sequence goes on from APFE031098066.1 coordinate 47,769, forward strand.
TTTTCCAAACATGTTTTTCTGTTTGGGATAAGGTTGTTCATTCCATGGTTTTAAGGGAAGAAAGATAGTCTAAGATGACTTAGTTGGGACTTCTTCTTCAAGGTCAAAATCCAATGACTAACATTTTTGGTATGACCAATTATCTATGAGGAATAAAACCCTCCTTAAAATTTTTATCTTTGTCTAATTTCACTTTAAATAGAAATGAGAAAAAAAATATTTACCATGACTTCCCTTACCTTGTGTGAGTGGAAGTCATTGAGTTGAAGCAATGCCTCAAATATTTTTGGGCATGGGCATATTTAATTTACTTTCCCAAAGAAGGGAATTTATGCAAATAAAAGGGTGTTGGTTTAAGGAATCTCACATGTAGACACATAAGTCCTTCTCTTCTTTTTATTGACAAACAAAATAGTTGGTTTACTTCTTTAGCATGGTTTTTTCTTTTTTTGCAATAAATATACTCATAGCATTTAAGGTTTATATTTCTTACCTTAAAGGATGGGACTAAGAAGAGAAGGGGATTAAATCATTATTCACTTACATAAAAAGAATATAAAAAAAAGTAAAAAAATAATGTAAAAAAAGATGGAATTTTAAAATTGAAAGTTATATTAATATAAAATTAGGGAACCTTCGATAAGGGTGACCAAACGTCATCACAGGTGTCAAATGAGCATCCCTTGGGACCTGCTCCGGCTCCACCGCACATTAATTCTACATCATGCGAAATTTGGGTATTCACTCTCTCGGTACAAGGGAAGATCTTGCTCTCCCCTGCATAAATTCGTAGGAAGGTTTGGAACGCAGTCTAGTGCGGAAGCTCAAGCGATGAATTTTGGCAAGCGAGGTGTGTGGGTATACATCCATGGTGGCTCCTCAAGGTTTCGACCTTATCTGAGAAGCATTGTGGAGGTTAGAGGCTCTGTGGTGCAGTTTAGAATTTATCATTTGCTTTGTCCTTGGGACCTGGGCATGCAAAAGGGCATGGAACTGAGTCAAATCCAAGGTTTGGCCCGTCATTGGCTCGCGCTCAACAAAATCCTCTCTCTGGGCATTCAAATCTCTGGGTGGGGTAAGAAATTTGTGTCTCTTAGCGTCTTTTCTTGTTTGTAAATTCCAAAGATTGCTTATATGGTGTTGGGTGGGTGTGAGGTTGCAGGTCTTCATGGTCTCTCCTAGGCGTCCCCTGGTGTGAGGACGGCTTTGGGGTGACTAGGGAGTGGCTCGTGTGTTCTTTATTGTTTAATTGTGGTTGTGTTGTCTGTGGTGGAGGGCGGTTTGGGTGGTGGACTCAATTTTTACCGCTAGGCCTTCCTTTTTGGGAAGCTATTTGTTTGTCTTGCCTGAGAGGGAGGGTGGTGAGTGCCTCGGTGCAGTGTTCTCCTTTGGGGTGGTTTTGTGGTTCTAGTACTTGTGTTGGGTTTTGCAAGTGCTCTATTTATTCTCCTTTGGGGGCTTACCTCTACCATCTGTTCGGCTCGATTCTCTTCTCCTTTCCCCGTCAACAAGGCCGCCCTCGTCGTGAGGGTGGGAAACAGTTTCAGGGGAGGCACCCTGAGCCTGGTCTTAGTGCATCCTCGACCAATTTGGGTAGTCTCGTTTGCCTGATCATGTAGTAGCCCCGATCACCATGGAATCTAAGTTAAACAACTCCGAGGCATCCAAATTAATATGGATATCCTCAAGGACCACAGATATGAAGACAAAAATGAAATTATGGCTTACTTCAATGACATTTAGTATAGCCAGAATGAAATTCTGGAGCAATTGGACAATCTCTCGTGCCACCATCGTCGTACGAATAACCATCTTCACAGTCTAGAAGCGAGGGTGGAACATATCAGTTTCCATATGCATGATCAAGTCGTATTCTTCGCATCTCCCCCCTATACCCCTCCCCCACCTTCGCACCCCCCCCCCACCCTCACCACCCCCTCCCTTGATATGTTATTGTCAGCATGGCTCTTTTTTGTTAACTTCATATATGCTAAGGCGAAAAAGCCTACAGAAAATAATGTATGTAAGTTGTTTTTTTGGTAATCCAGTCCCTAATCTCAAAAAAAATTGGTTGGAATGAGAGAGCGAGGACTACAGAAATGAACTTTGTAAGACACATTTTGTTGAAAATCTAATGAAAGTAATTTTAAACGAAATATATATATATATATAGGGAATATATTACCATGAATATATAATATATAATAGTTATGATAAGTTTTATCACCTTTTAGTGAAATATCTTGATTGTAAATTTTTCAATGGCTAGGGAAAACCCATCCATCGACAACCTTTGAAACTTTTTGAAGAACCCTTTCTGGCAGTATATCTTCCTCCCCTTGTGTCAACTGAAAGACTTGTGTACTCTTCCTAAAGAAGGGACAACATAAACACTAGATTGTGTTTTTACTCATTAATGGTCTCTTTGGATGTAATTACTTCCTCTATATTGAATGTCCATAATCACCATGGAGGTTTTTGATAACCACAAGGAAGAACCTTATGCTACTATGTTTATCTTTTTGTAACAGCCTTGGTGAAAATTCCATGCAATAAAAGTTAATAAAGGAAAAATAATAGCCATGGTTGATGGGACACTTATTCCAAGTTGAATGTTGGGTAAGGCATCTTAGTGTGGGTGTTCATTCAATTTATTATGGCTAAGGAAATTGGCAAATGCAATGGCTAAGGCTTTGGAAAGGCAAAATGGCATTTTTGCACATTTGTTTATGAAAATAATGGAAATTAGGAGAAAAGGGAGGTGAAAGGTCACATGCAACATGTGAGGAGGAAATTGAACAAAAATAATGGAAAATGAAGAAAATAGAGGCCTTATTAATAAAAAGGCTTATGAGGATCAGTTCACAGACTTTTGTCAGTTCAATTTTGGAGCTCTTTCTCTATTCTCTCTCTCTCATACTCTTGGACACTTAGAGTTTTCTTGGAGCACTCTTGGAGAGTGTGGCATACTTGGAGTTTTAAAGCAAGAAGGCAAAGGAAGAGCAGGAAAGCACAAGAGGACATTGGGATCAATAACTACAACGGTTTTTCTTGCAGGTACTGAGTTGCATATATGTTTTCCTCACTAGTTTTGGCATGTGTGGCATATGCATGTGGTTTATTGGTCATGATCTGTCACTGGCATAGAGGATTGCCTGGATTGATAGTGGATTTGCCTAGCCTTTCCATTTCCTGGATAGCCATGGTGTTGTAACAACTTGGGTTGAGTTACTAGTCCTGGAATCCTTGGTTGGACAAATGCTCTGGAAGCCCTTGGTGGGTTGAGTTACTAGTCCTAGAAGCCCTGGTTGGACAAGCAATCTAGAAGCCTAGCAACAGTTGTGGGTTGAGTTACTGGTCCTCGAAGTCTTGGTTGGAACAAACGCACTGGAGCCCTAGAAGGCTAGGTAGAGACCAATATGATGATGGTTTTGTGATGTTCGGCTGTGAGGCGCAATCACTGTTTGATGGGTTGAGGTGGTTGGCATCTATAATCCCTGGATGGTTTTGGATTGATGTGTTTTATGAGATCCCACATTCATGCTTGGAATATGGCACGGGGGTGACTGGATGAAGAGAGTTTTTTCTTAGGAATGTCTATGGTCAGGTGGTTCATGGGAGTCCCGCAACTGGTTGGCCTTTGCATCATTAATATGAGGTTATTTAGCCTTGTTATTTTATTATTATTGTATTGGTTTATATGTGGATTATATGGTTGTGGTTTCCTTGGTATTTTTCTTGCTATTATGCTATTTATGAATATGTATTATGACAATGGCTATGTATGGCTCTCATCATGTTTTTACTTGTATATGAATGAACAATGTATTTATGGCCTAAAGGATGAAACTACAACTAATGTGTTGAGGCATCAATGCTTCTTAGTGATTCTCATATGAGTATAAGACCCCTATGCTTAGATATGTTGTTTACACCTATAGATTACATATTTGTGATATGTTTGACAAAATTCTTGTCATGGCTAGTAGGGGTCCAGTCAAGGGTTGGTTCAAGTAATTTCTTTTATGTCATAATTCCCCTTTTATCTTTATGTTCTGAAGGTATCATTGAATTATGGGCAGTGACCTAGGCTTTGGGCTAGAAAAAGTGTCTCAAAATCCGGGGGTGTTGGCACAACGTTGAGCAAAATAGTCCTTGGACACTGGCATACCATGTTGGGGGAGCATCCAGAGCCTTCTGGACGCAGGCATGCCCATATCATGGGAGCGTTTGGTGGTTAATTGGTCTAAAAGTTCAATGGGACTCAGGGGTTGGTTACCTCAGAGGTTGGGATGGTTCCTGAGGGTATTGTTGTTGTTGTGGAAGGTCCTCATGGTGTGTTTCCATCAGATCCACTTCCTTAACGTGACTTAGGAGTTCGAATCATATCGTAGTAACTTCTTGTCACATGTTTACCCTAGTTGGCCAGTTACTTGGGTAGATGTGGGAGGAGGGTGGTATTAGAGCATGGTTCACCCCTTGGACTGAATGGGTTGTGCGTTGGTCATGCATTCATGTTGGTTGCATATGTGTTTCTTGTGTTGTGAGACCATGTGATTGTTGCATTTATATTGTATGGGGTCATGGTTGTAGTGGTGTCGCGCTGGGAAGTTGATTGTGTTGTTTTCGAGTGTATCGTCCTGAGTGTATGGCTGATTATGCATTGTTTACGCATGTTAGTATTCACATGTGGTTAAGTGTAAAGTGATGTGGTGGTTGTTGTCATGCATGAGTACATGGTATGTGTTGTTGATAAGGTCGTGACTGGACTCTAGATAGAATGATGGGTACATGGTTATATGTGTATGTGTTACAATTCTATATGTTGTCATGATTATGTTATACATGTATTACGTTGATTTGTTGATCTTGCAGATGAGGTATCCTCCCCAAATTAAGTTAAGATATGTTGGTTTATTGTAATTTGGTTTAGCTGACATGATATACCTTGCAAGAAGAATATCAAAGATGACTAGCAAGATGGTAGACTATAGTTCACAAGACTCTCCTTATGGATCAGATTAGTAGTGTGGTGTTGGGCACTCTTCTAATTTGGCATACACACTGAGAAGATTAAAGGCAGAAATAAGGAGTTGTAAGGTAGACAATGACATAATCATACAGACATAGGAGAAAAAAGTAGAGATAAATGCAGTTATACTTCAGAGTTTGTCAGAATTGTAGCGACAAGGACCACTTCGGATCAGCCATGAGCAAGAGGAAAAAACTAATGGGGCATATGGTAGTAGGTGTCATGGTGGTCACAGGTCAGATAGAGATGACATAATGAGAGATGGCAGGCTGTTGGATACTCCGAATAGGAGAGGCGATGGACACAGGTACTATTCTAATTCTAGTTCAGATAGGAACTATGATCATAATCATTATCATCCTTACAAGAGGAGTCATAGGGGCTATTTTTCGGATGAGTTTAAGAAAGAAAAGGCACCTACATTTGATGGAGAGATGAAAAAATCATAGGATGCAGAGGCACGGTTTCTCGGTATGAGGAATTTATTTAGGTTGCATGATTACTTAGAGAACATGAAAGCCAGAATAGCTACATTTAGTATCAAAGGTAAAGCAAATATTTGGTGGAAATATGTGAAGAATGTCAGAGGTATTCATGAGGAGGACTTGAATTGGAATGAGTTCGAGAGATTACTTAAAAAGAAGTATCTATCAGAGATATAATTTGATGACATGGCAAAATAATTCTATGATTTAAAGATGGGATCGGTGACAGATGAGGAGTACACTAGCAAGTTCTTAGAGCTACTGAGGTATGTGCCTTACCTCAAGGAGGAGAAGGCTAAGATTCAGAGATTCATTAATGGATTACTGATTGCATTCAAAAGACATGATTGAGTTCGATGAGCCTAGATCATTGGAGGAGGCCATCTGAAAGCTAAAGCACTGTTATGAACAATCGAAGCGCAAATATGAGACTAAGTCATACTGGAAAGGTAATGCAAAGAACAAAGGAAAATGGGACAAGAAGCGAGCAAGACCTCAGGGTACAGGTAATAAAGAGAATGTAGCACCATCTAAGAATTTCAATGCATCTGACAAAGGATAAGGATTTCGATCTAAGGAGAAAAACAAGGATGCAGGCTGGAAGCCTATAGAGTGTTGCACGTATGGCAAAGATCATAGTAGGAGAGATTGTCTGGAGAATAAGGGTGATAGGCCTTAGATATATGGTGCACATGAGGCATAGACTATTGGGGATGTTGGTTAGAGCTTTCCTCGCATCTATGTAGTGTTGGATAACGTACATGCAGACCATCATGCATCTATCATTGAGATGGACGATAAGATTTGTGATCAAATTGTTTCTATTTTGATTAAACCTAGATCTAATTATAGTTATGTTATTCATGACTTGGTAGATAAGTGTGGTCTGAATAAAGAAGTGCATGCATAATCTTGGTTAGTGCAGTTGGTTATAGGTACAAAGAAGCGAGTTCATCATTGGGTAAGAGCTTGTACATTTGAATTTAATGGTATGCCTACAATAGCACATTTGAATGTATTACTGTTGTGATCATACAATATGTTGTTGGGCATGGATTCGTTGTACCTTCCTAGAACCAAGGTGGATTGTTACGACAAAGATATTGAGTGCTTGGATGAAAATGGGGAACGAAGAGTCTTGCAAGGAAAGAAAAAAGCAACATTAGTTAGGATGGTGGCAGAAATGCAGACAATGCATAACCGCAAAGGGTGTGTGTTATTTACCGTACATATTTATAGTGACAAAGGTAAGGAAGTTGAGTATACAAATGTTTTGAGCAGGTACCCAGTTCTATAACAGTTTTAGGATGTATTTCTTTAGGATATTTCAGTGTTTCCACCTTACAGGGAGGTAGAATTTTCTATTAAGTTGGTGCATGGGGTAGCTCCGACATTAAAGGAACCTTATAGGATGAGTACACCTGAGTTGGTAGAGTTAAAGTTGTAGTTGAAGGAAATGTTGGACAAGGGATACATTACGCCATGTATATCATCTTGGGGTTCACTGGTGTTGTTTGTGAAGAAGAACGATGGTACTCCCAGATTATGCATTGACTACAAGAAGTTGAACAAAGTGACTATCAAGAACAGGTATCTGTTGCTGAGGATTGATGACTTGTTCGATTAGATGAAGGAAGCAATAGTTTTCTTGAAGATTGATTTGAGATCAGGATACCATCAAGTACACATCAAAGTGGAGGACATTTACAAGACAACTTTATGGATCAGTTATGGGCATTATGAGTTTGTTGTAGTTCCATTCGGTTTGACTAATGCTCCAACTACCTTTATGTGCTTGATGAATAGTGTGTTGCATCCCTATTTGGACAAGTTTGTTATCATATTCATTGATGACATATTGGTATATTCTAAAAAAGAGGAAGAGCAAGTTGAGAATTTGGCAGTAGTGTTGAGGTTGTTGAGACAACATCAGTTGTATGCTAAGCTCAACAAGTGCAGTTTCTTTCAAACTGAGGTACATTACTTGGGGACATGTTGTCTCCAAGGAGGGCATAATAGTGGATCCGTAGAATATAAGAGTTGTCATGGAGTGGGATGCTCCTAGGAATGTAGATGAGATGAGATCCTTCATGGGATTGGCAGGCTATTACAAGAGGTTCATCAGGAACTTCTCGTAGATTTCTTATCTTATCACATCATTGCAGAGGAAAGATAAGAAGTTTGAATGGACAGAGGAGTGCGTGACCAATTTTGAGTAGCTCAAGCAGTTGTTGACACATGCACCAATGCTAAAGATTGGAGATTCAGATAAAGAGTTTGTAGTATGTATAAATTCTTGCAAGAGAGGACTTGGTGGAGTCCTTATGCAAGATGGGCAAGTGGTATGTTATGAGCCACATAAGTTGAATGAACATGAGAAAAACTACCCCACACATGATCTTGAGTTAGCAATGATCATACATGCATTGAAGATGTGGAGGCACTATCTTTTGGGCAAGAGGTTGGTATTGATGAATGATCACAATGGTTTGTGGTATCTATTTGACTAACAAAATCTGACTGGTAGGCATCCTCAGTGGTTGCCTACGATCAGTGAGTTTCACTTTGAGATCAGGTATATCAAAGGTAAAGAGAACAGGGTGGCAAATGCTCTTAGCAGGCAGATATAGGTAAATCACTTTGCAGCTATGAGCTCCTATGGGACATATTTACAAGATAGAATCTTACAGGTAGGTCAACAGGATGATAGGTAAATGGAGATTGCATAGAAGTTGCAGCAAATTTTAGGTAGTAGTACAGGTACAGGTACATGTGGTGGTACTGGTACAGATACATGTGGTGGTATAGGTACATGCACATGTAGTGGTATAGGTACATGTACAAATGCACGTGCACAGATGTGGACTATCATCTCACGAAAGATGGATTGGTTAGATTTAGAGACAGGATATATGTGTCAAATAGCAGTGAGCTCAAGAAGGTGATCTCAACGTAGTTTAATGCAAAACCAAATTTGGGTCACCCAGGTTATCAAAAGACACTGACAATAGTGAAGAAATTCTATTATTGGTTGAATTTGAAGAAATATGCAGGAGAATTTGTGGCTAGGTGCTTAAATTGTTAGCAGATGAATGCAGAGTGTAAGCATCCAGGTAGACAGTTATAATTGATTGCGATCCCAAAGTGGAAATGGGAGGTCATTTCCATGGAATTTATTACAGGCTTGTCGAGGACAGTGAGACAACATGATTCCATCATGGTAGTGGTGGACAGGTTGACCAAGGCAACACACTTCATTCTAGTAAAGTCTACATACGCAGCTAGTGATGTGGTGCAGGTCTTCAACAGCGATGTGGTAATATTGCAAGGAGTTCTGAAGAGTATTGTGTCAGACAGGGATGCGAAGTTCACTTCCAAGTTTTGGAAGGATTTGTTTACAGGTTTGGGCACAAAGTTGACCTTTAGTACAACTTATCATCTGTAGACATATGGACAGAAAAAGAGGATCAACAGGATATTAGAAGACATGTTGAGGATGTATGTGATGCATTAGCAGCGGAAGTGGGAAGAGTACCTTCCACTGGTAGAATTCACTTACAACAATGGGTACCAGGAGTCACTGATAATGAGTCCATTTGAGGCATTGTATGGGTGGAGTTGTAATACTCCCATCAGTTGGAGTGATCCAGTTAATAGGGTGTTGATTGGACCATAATTGTTGGCAGACATGGAGTGAGAAATGAAGGTAATCAAGAAGAATTTGAAAGCAACACATGATAGGAAGAAGAGCTATGCAGATCAAAAGAGGTTGTTCAAGGAGTTTCAAGTTGGGGAATAGGTTTACTTGCACATCAAACCAAAGAAGATCTCTTTGCGGATTGGATCATGTGCCAAGCTGACACATCGATTTTGTGGAACTTTCAGGATTATCGAGAGGATTGGGCCAGTAGCCTATATACTTGCACTACCTCTAATAGTGAAAGTCCATGATGTTTTCCATGTGTCATTACTTAAGAAGTATGTTAAATATATTAATCATGTGATTGACTGGTTTGTATTGCAGGTGGAGCCAGAAGGAGAATTCTAGTCGGAACCATAGTGTATAGTATAGAGAAGGATGCTTATGCTTCGGAACTAAGAAATCATGCAGGTTAAAGTGCAATGGAAGCACTTTTCACCTGATGAAGCTACATGGGAGATGGCGGATCAAATGTGGGCTATGTATCCTTCCTTATTCGTTAGTTGAGCGAATGTTTTGGTATATGTATTTGGTATATGTTTTGGTGATGTTTGGTATATGTACATATGTATATGGATGTAAATACCACCATGAGCTATGTTATAAAGCTCCAATAAGTGGTATGGGTGTCATGTCATTATGATGTTATACTTGCTATGTTGTCATGTTGGTTTACTTCTTAACAGGATGATCATTGTAAATACTGCAATGAGCTAACTTATAAAGCTCCATGGGTAGTATGTTTTGCTTACAACAATCTTGTGGTTATAGGTGTTGTTGAACATTGAGGACAGTGTTCCCCCAAGGGGGAGGGTTCTATAATATCCCTGGTGAAAATTCCATGTAATAAAAGTTAGTAAAGGAAAAATAATAACCACAGTTGATGGGACATTTATTCCAAGTTGAATGTTCGACAAGACATCCTAGTGTGGGTGTTCATTTGGTTTATTATGGCTAAGGAAATTGGCAAAGGCAATGGCTAAGGATTTGGAAATGCAAAATGGCTTTTTTGTCACATTTATTGATGAAAATAATGGAAATTAGGAGAAAAGGGAGGTGAAAGGTCACAGGTTGCATGTGAGGAGGAAATTGAAGGAAAATAATGGAAAATGAAGAAAATATAAGCCTCATTAGTGAAAGGGCCTATGAGGATCAGTTCACAGACTTTTGTCAATTCAGTTTTGGAGCTCTCTCTCTATTCTCTCTCTTTCATACTCTTGTACACTTAGATTTTTCTTGGAGCACTCTTGGAGAGTGTGGCATACTTGGAGTTTTAGAGTAAGAAGGAAAAGGAAGAGAAGGAAAGCACAAGAGGACATCAGGATCAAAAACTACAACGGGATTTTCTTGTAGGCACTGAGTTGCATGTATGTTTTCCTCACTAGTTTTAGCATGCATGACATATGGATGTGATTTAGTAGTCACGATCTGTCACTAGCATGGAGGATTACCTAGATTGACAGTGGATTTTCCTAGCCTTTCCATTTCCTGGATAGTCATGGTGTTGTGGGTTTATTTCTTTGTTTTTCTGGTTGGTTATCATGTTTCCTTTAGCTTGGGTTGAGTACTAGTTCCTGCAAGCCCTTGTTGGACAAACACTCTGGAAGCCCTGTAACAACTTGGGTTGAGTTACTAGTCCTGGAAGACTTAGTTGGACAAACACTCTATAAGCCCTTGGTGGGTTGAATTACTAGTCCTGGAAGCCTGGTTGGACAAATGCTCTAGAAGCCCAACGACAGCTGTGGGTTGAGTTATAAGCCCTCGAAACCTTGGTTGGAACAAATGCTCTAGAGCCCTAGAAGGCTTGGGTAGAGACCAATCTAATGATGGTTTTGTGATGTCCGATCATGAGGTGGAATCACTGTTTGATGGGTTGAGGTGGTTGGCCTCTGGAAGCCCTTGATGGTTTTGGATTGATGTGTTTTATGAGATCCCACATTCATGCTTGGAATACGGAACGGGGGTGGCTAGCTGAAGAGAGTTTTGGCTCAACCATGTCTAAGGTCGGGTGGTTCGTGGAAGTCCCACAACTGGTTGGCCTTTGTATCATTAATATGAGGTTATTTCTCCTTTTTATTTTATGAGTATTATATTGGTTTATATGTGGATTATATGATTGTGGTTTCCTTGGTATTTCTGATGCTATTATGCTTGTTATGAACATGTATTATGACAGTGCCTATATATGGAACTCATCATGTTTTTACTTGTATATGAATGAAAAATGTATCTATGGCCTAATGGATGAAACTGCAGCTAATGTGTTGAGGCATCATATCTTCTTAGCGATTCTCAAGTAAGTATGAGACCCCTATGCTTAGATCTGTTGTTTACACCTGTAGATTACATATTTGTGATATGTTTAACGAAATGTATGTCATGGCTAATAGGGGTCCACACAAGGATTTGTTCAAGTAATTGCATTTGTATCATCATTCCCTTGTTATCTTTCTATTATGAAGGTATCATTGAATTATGGGCAGTGACCTTGGCTCTGGGTCTAAAAAAGTGGCTCAAATCCTGGGGATGCTGGAACAACACTGAGCAAAATAGTCCTTGGACATTGGCATATCATGTTGTGGAAGCGTCTAGATCCTTCTGGACGCAAGCATGCCCATATCATGGGAGTGTTTGGGGGTTAATTGGTCTAAAAACTCAATGAGACTTAGGAGCTAGTTACTTGAGGTTGGGATGTTTCATGAGGGTCATGTTGTTGTTGTGGAAGGTCTGTATGGTGTGTTTTCGTCAGTTTCACTTCCTTAACATGACTTAGGAGGCTGAATCATTTCATACTAACTTCTCGTCCAATGTTTAACCCGATTGGCGGGTTGCTTGGGTAGATTTTGGAGGAGCGTGTTACACTTTTGCTGGTGGAAAATGCTTGAAGAAGAGTAAGTTTGTGAAAAGAGTTGAAGCCATACCTGAGCTAGATATGCCTCTAGAGTTGAAGAGGAAACCCATAATGTTGCACAAGGAAGCTCTTATTGAAAAGTTTACTAGTCTTTTCTGCACCCTCTAGAAGTCCAAGAATGGATCTCAAAGAACCAAGCTATTGTCCCATGCCAAATATTTGGTTATTATTGTGGCCAAGAATATTATTTGTTTTTATTTGACAACAAGGAAGAACGAGATAAAATATTTAAATCAAGTCCCTACTTCATCAATTCTAAGGGATAATTTCTTAACCACTACACCTTAGACTTTGATCTATTCATGGAAATATCAACTATCCTAGTGTGAGTGATATTTCCACATTTCCCAATCCTTTTATAAGACAAATATTATCTTATATCCATAGGAAGCATTTTGGGGATTATATAAATTGGGCTTATCTTAAAAGGAAAATTTACTCTTGTGCTAGAATGTTGTTAGAAATAGATCAAGGAAAGGGTATGCTAAAGGTAATCCAATTCAATATGGAGGGTTGGAGCTATGCACAGACCCTTGAAGATGAATAAATTCTCTTTAGGTGTAACCTTGTCATGATTATGGTCACTTTGCAAAAGGTTGTTAAAAAATCCAAGGAACACGACATCATTTTAAGTAGGGCCTTGTTTCGTTAAACAAAGAACCTAAACCATATAAACAAGTATATAGAAGTTATAAGAAGTGATAACCCGAGGGATATCAATGTGCAAAAAGACCTCCCAACTAACAACATATTTGGTGTTCTTGAGAAAGAAGAAGAGAAAAAATAAATGGTGGAAATAAATAAAATTGATCCACCAAATCAAGAGGAACCCACTAAAATCAAAGCCCATGAGGACCAGCTGGAAGTGGTAGAGGAAATTCCAAAGACTCGATCAATGTAGTCAATCAAAAGCTCATATATTTCAATATTAAACAATTTGAAGACATGTACATTTGTGGTTTTGACACCCTCCCTATTACAGGTCATTTTGTCACATCCGATCAAATGGCCTTGAAACTGGATTAATCAAACTCCATTGACACTTTGCATTCATCCTCTGCAAATCCAAGAGCATCTTCTCTCCAGAAGTTCCAAAAATTATGGGTTAAACAACTCAAAAACCTAATTTTTGGACCCATCGCACTGTTACAAGTTGTACATGGGGAAATTGCACTAACAAGCACATGTTGCTTTCACTGCAAGTGTGATGCCCCCTGGAATTCAATAAAAATAAAAAATAACTTCAAATATTCTCTTTCTAGAAGCTTCCCGAGTTTTTTTTACTATTTACTGTTCGATTAGATCTTGAAATACTACCCTTGAGGTCTTATGTCTTATCCCTAGAACTTATCATCCCTCTAATGTGGATCTCAGTCCTAGAATGGTAAATCCCAAACCATCAATTTTACCCTATAAATACACCACTCCCATAAATTATGGGTTGCCTTTTGGAGACTCTTAGTTATACCCCATGTTGATACTTTATGGGTAAGGATCCATTATCCATCCATGCATTGGAGTTGTGATTGAAGGCTTGATTTGTGGCAAAGAAAGGACAAGAGAGTTGGGAAACATCTACAAGTTCAAGATCTGAAAGGGTTGTATCTTCTCCTAAATTCATTAATATATAAAGTGCTTTGTTTTCCTATACTTATGTCTCGTTTATGCATATTTAGAACAATGCCTTCTTGACTCATTGCTTAGAGATGTTAGTATATGTTATTTGTATATTTTGGTTCTCTTACTTGTTTTAATTGTTTTGCAGGTTCCACTTTTAGAATTTGGAGTTGGAGTTGGAGCTTACAAGCAAGGAGAATAGGAGGGCTTGTGTTGGATTCTAGGTAATCCTTTCTTCCATATTATAAACTCTCTAAGGAAAACATAATTCCTTTTGTCTCTGTTATTTCTAGATGAAGCCACTTGATTTAGGGAGTTTGCTTCTATCTGTAGAAGTAAATTCTTCGTCAAACAACTTGGCAACCATACTGGGGAACATGATGTTCCTTTAGTGGTTTTATTTTTTCTAGTATTTTATGAACTTTGAAAATGAATCAATTTGACTTGTTCAGACAATTATCAGTCTTAGGAAAGTATAATTCTAAGCTTGGTTTTTTGCCTTTTGAGCGAAATCAGTGCCAATGCACTTTTTATTTTGCAATAGAGCGACCCAACGCACTTGTCTCTCTCTGTAAGTGTGATGACTCACACTGGTTGTCATATATATATTGTGATGGTCTTGTAAGATTCAAAAATTTGCAATTTTATGCCTTGCTCTTAATTCTATTTTGATTGCAATGATTTTTCCTGAGTCTCTGAACTAGTCAATGTCTCTGTAAAACCAACAACTCGTTTAAATTTGAGTCTGATTTCCATTTGATGAGTGTTTGATTGTTTTTGTTTCTTCTTGTCAATTAGGGTTATTATCACTTTCCTTGATTTTTTATTTGATAAAATATTTCCATATTACAGTTTCATTCTATGTGAATTCTTTTGATTCAATAATCTGGTCGAAATTTGATTTTCATTGCATTTGAAAATTGAAAAGGAAAAGAAAAGAAAATTTTCATTGTCTTCATGCATTAGGCCTTTGAATTGAATTGGAATAGTACGTTTGAAGATCTTAATTAGGAAGTTCTTTCTTTCTATATAATTTTTTGGAACTTCTTCCTTCCCATAGATATATCTTCATTGAATGATAAAGAGTTCTTTTAATCATGCTAGTTACATTATAGGAAGTTTAGGTGAATTCATTTCGTGAGCCTTGAAACTGAAACTTTAATCAAGATCAACTTTAAATTTATTGAATTAACCTAATGAGCATTTGGAACATTAATGACACACATAGTGGTCTAGGCTAGAAGATGTGTTTCAGCGTCATTAAACGTAGGAGCTATCATTACTTGTCAGTGTTACATCCCGAGGATTGATGGTTTTCCACGTACATCGGAGTATATTGGAACATTCTTTTACATACCTTTGGGTATATAGGACGATGTTCCATGTACATCTAAGTATATCATAACGCCCCCATCATACAATTACGTAATAGACAACACTATTACAGACTGCACTTCCACGTACCTCGAGGTATATTTTGGAAGTCCCCACTAGGTTGCAATCTTTTCATAGGTAACTAAGTCGAACACCTTGTTAAATGTGATACATTGAACACAAAATTCAGGGAGATTGCATGCACATGGCAACAATGGTATGTTGCAATTCATAGTGACTTGGTAAACCCTTTTTCCTAGTGACCCCTTTTTATTTTTATATGTGTCTTTATTTTTCTAAAATAAATTAATCTACCATGGAAGAACACCCTAAACACCCCCACCATTCACGTAGAATGAAAATATTTCCTCCTTTGCCTCCAAAGGTAACACCTAGTCGTCATAAGAACAATAAAAGACAAGCTATCGAACGTAGTACATTGGAAGCTACCCCTTCTAGAACCACATATGAGATTAATCAACCAGAATCATCACTTCCTACCAAACCCAAAATTACATCTTTACAAACTGATGAGTTTGAAGCGGTTTAAACTAAGACTCTTGAGTCATTAGAATCTGAAATCATTGAACCTGAATTTGTAGATTCAGACACTTTACAACCTAAGGTTATACAACCTGAGGAACCTCAAACAACTGAACAAACTACTTCAAGAACTTATTCTTCTTTTTCTCTACCTTTATCTCAACCACAACCTATGTTTTTGGGTCTTGATGGAGAACCACTTCCACCTGGTCTTTTGAGTATTGAGGAAATTCCTTAGGAAGAGTCTTCTCAACCATGATCTCCTATATGATTTGCAGACACTCCTCTTTACCAATTTTTTCCTTTTGGTACCCCTGATAGTTGTTTAGAAGCTCCTTTACAAAAAACTCCTCATTTTAATTCACCTTTGAACTTTCCTCAACAATTTCCTTTGAAAAGTCTATCCATGTATGAGTCAACAATGATTACTCAACCTGTATCTGTTATCATGAGTGAATTGACCAAAGTTTCATTAACTTCTATGTTTTCCACTTAACTAGAAACTCCTGTATGTATCTGTCAATGCCACCTAGCTACTAGTCATTGTGTGGAACCTTTTTTGGTGTGTTGACTAGTCCCTAGACTTTTCATTTACCATATTCATCTGGAGTACCATTTGGTCCCTCCTTAACGAGTGCTTCACAACCTATTCAACCTATTGCGCCCCAATCTCCTTTGGAGGAGCAATTTGGTGTGTTTCTAAGTGGATTAGGACACCTACAACAACCTACTTTGTCCTATACTCGATACCCTCTCCCTAGGGGGCAATTTCCTCCATTAATTCCTTATCCTTTAGCTCCGAGGAAACCTGTTGCTAGAATGTTACCGTCTGATGATCAAATGCTACAAGTTGATCCTATGCCTTATTCAAGTCCTCTTCCTGCAAGTGCCCCATTTCTAGGAATGGGGTCTCCTCCTTGGAATCCTATCTTGAATTTTCAACTTGGTTTGGTATCAACTCAAATCCCGACCTCTCAACCTAATCCATCTATGCCTCGGGTTCCTACTTGTTAATATGTTCAATCCATACTTCAATTTGCCCAAGTTATGCTTCAAATGAGTCAACTTGTTCATGATGTATCCCAAATACAAACTAGTCAAGTGGTACCGTGGGTTTCTCAAATCCCATCTACCCAGCCTATTCAAGGTGTATTACAAACTCCATTTAACACACTTGGTCAGACTATTATACATATGTAAGTTAACCAACTTGTTCAAAGCATGTCACATGTGTCAACCAATCAACCTAGTATTGGAATAATGCAAATTCCATCTCGGCAATCATTCCAAGGTATCCCACATATTCCTTTTGGTCAAACAACAATACCAAAAATACCTTATCGAGGCCAATAAATCCAAATTAAGCCTTTCCAATCTTACCAAGTTTTTCATGGAATTGGGCAACCTGGTCTCGGTTATCATGTTTATCAAACTCCTCCTTATCCCGGTGGAATGCAAGTGTCCATATATCAACCCATTCCATAGTATCTAGGATACCCTCCACCACCAGTTAACCTTTATCCACAAGGTCAACCTCCTCAAACCGACTTTAATAAGAAAATATCTTTCATTGCAATGTTAGAGTTACCAAATATCTTTTGGTTAATGAATGATCTGAATTGTCATTCTCCTTCAAGGTGGTTGTCTATTTCAACCAAATTGTTGAGGCATTATAAAGTTTAAGGGAAACCCTAGAGAAGATCTGTTAAATCACGTCATGACCTATCATTTATGGTGTTCATCAAACTTCCTAAATGATGACTCCTTTCGTTTCTGACTTTTCCAATGAACTATTACTTGTTCGGAAGCCAGGGGGTATGTTGAATTACCAAGAGCTTCATTTAACAACTTTAATGCATTGACAACCATGTTTCTAACCATTTTCCAATTACCCATCTATTACAAAGCTGGTACTGCGGTTTTGGCCTCTTTAAAGCAATCTGACTCTACTCATACGTCTGATCATATACATGAGTGGAGGCGTCGACATTGTCTGGTGAAAACTTATATTCCTAATCAGTTGTTGGCAGAATGGTTCATTAAATCCTTGCTACCTTCTATAATTGAAGACGTTTCCAAAGGAAAAGTTGTTACTGAAGAGCAAGTCATTGCTCATGCTCAATGTTTGGATTTAATTCACTTAATCTGGAACACTCTATAACAAGATACCCAATGCTATGGGACCTTCGGATATTGTTCCACCTTCTCCTTCGAAGGAATCACATGGTGTTGATGGTGTGATTGGTTCCATCAGTTAATAGTCAATGAGAAAATATTATAATCAAACTAATTCAAATTATGCTCCAACTATGACCAATCAAAGCCCCTCTAATACTTCTCCTGTGAGTACTTCCAAGATAAATGGTGTTCAAGCAAAAAAAGGAAAATCCCAACAACATCGAAGTAAGAAAAAGGGTAAAGGTAAGAACAAACAAGAAAACCCTCCATAGGATAAGTAGAAGAATCAGTCTCTTGATGACAAGCGTAAGCCTTGTCTTATCTGTAATTATGAGCATTTCACCATAGATTGTCCACTTTGAGCACAAATCAATCGATTTTTGAAATTTTCATCCATTACACCTATTGCGTTGATGGATCCTTTCCCCAACCAAGAGACGAAAACAGTTGCCCAAGACGCATCCTCTTCTTCCCAAAACACTTCCAATGTGTCCATGTGTAAAAAACATGTCTCAGTGGCTACTAGAAACAAAGATTATGGTAATTTGAATCTTTCAACTAAAAAGGCTATTGATCAACCTTCTAGTTCTACTCCACCCATGTCTAGTCCTCTTCAAATTGAGAAACTTTCTCATGAGCCGATGATTAAACCTCCCAAAAGGGTGACTCATAAATCATCATTTAACTGCCATGTGAGAGTTGCACAAAACTATAATATAGTTGAAGATTTAGCAAAGCTCCTTCAACTATGTCTACTCACAAGGTTTTGTAGAGCTATATTGATTAGAGGAAATCACTATTAACAACCATTGAAGGAGTAGATACTTCAAATTTGGGTCTCATTGTGTTCAATCACGAGAATTATACACCTAATGTTCGCCTCGACTTGCATTTATGATTCAAGTTGCGGTTAGAGGAAAACATATCTTCTGCACCATTGTGGATGAAGGTGCCACTACTTGCATCATGTCTATGTCATGTTGGAAAGATTTAGGTCCTCCTTCCCTTACTTAGTCACTAATGACACTCAAATATTTTGACGAAAAAGGATTTAAACCTTACAGAAATTATAAATTCCTTGCCACTAGAATTAGTCGGTAAAACAGTCTTAGTAGAAGTCGAGGTCGTCGATGGAAATATAGATTACAACCTCTTACTCAGATGTATTTGGATTTATGCTATGGTAGTTGTAGTCTAATCCTATTTTCAGATGATTTCTTTCCCCACCAGGGGGGCATTGTGGCCATTAATCAGCTTTCCTTTTTTGTCATTGATTCCCAGACTACTAAAAACATCCCTCTTATGGGAAAGACCCCACTACCTTTTGAAAATGTTGGAGTGGGATTATTAAAAGACTCATCCTTAATGGGAACTTTTACGTTTTCTCCTTCTGACATACCCTCTACAGTTGCTCCGATCAACATGATTTCGTTTATTACTATCCATATAATCCCTTGATGGTTCCTGAAAGTTCCATCATTGAATATTTTGGTGATCATATGTCACTCAACCCCATTGAATTAGATTATAAGGTTGTTCTCCTGGTATTTTCGGAAAATTCTAAAAACAATAACTTAGTAATCTCGGTTTATTGTTCCTCTCAAGATTCAAGTTTAGTTTCGTAATCTGATCCTTTCGACGACACCTTTCCCACCAATGAAAGCATCATGGAGATCATGATGTCAGATGATAAACCTTGGGACAATAATCATAATCATTTGTCTTTCTATCTTCAACCCGACACTCTTGAGAATAATTTTAAATATTTTTTCTCCCCCACATTTACTGAGGAACCTCATAATCCCATCTCCATTTATGAGGCGAATTATGAGAAAAACCTATAAAATATTGAGGACATGATTCCTCTCGACATTTCAGTTAAGCCCAAGATTATTGAAAATATCCATATAGGTGCTTCTTTCTCTCTAAACGAGATTAAGATTTACAGGGACATTTTTCAAGAATTTCGTGTCGTACTTGCTTGGACATACGAAGAGATGTTAGGAATTGGTCCCAATATTGTGGTGCACGAAATTTAAACATATCCAGATGCCAAGCCAGTTAGACAACATTTACATCTATTTCATCGTAATAAAGTTGTTGCGATTAAGGTAAAAGTTGAAAAACTTTTGTGTGTTGGTTTTATTTATCCGTTCCTTTAACCGATTGGCTCTCAAACATTGTTCCCGTGATGAAGAAATAGGGTACGATTCAAGTATGTGTTGATTATCGGGATATTAATAGATCTTGTCCCAGGGAAAACTACCCAACGCATTTTATTGTTGATGATTGCACCAAGAGTGAAATTTTCTCATTTATGGATGGCGTTTATGGCTACAACAAAATCAACATACTCCCACCTGACCAGCATAACACTGCGTTCATTTGTCCATGGGGTACATTTGCTTATCACAAACTTCCTTTCAATCTTAAGAATGCAGGTGCAACTTTCCAACAGACAATGAATTATGCTCTTCACGATATTAAGCATATTGTACAACCATACCTTGATGACTTTCATGCCCACTATAAGAGTTATTAAGACCATCCCATGCATCTCAGAGTAATATTCTTACGATGTTGACACTATAAAATTTGACTAAACTCGCATAAATGAGTCTTTCTTGTTCAATCTGGTCGACTTCTAGGTTTCGTTGTGTCCAAACAAGGAATCCACATTGATCCCCTGAAATTCCAGACAATCCTCGATTTTCCATCTCCTTCTTTCATATAGTTACAACGTCTGCAAGGGAAGGTCGCGACATTTCATTCCTAGTTATGTAGAAATTAGCAAACGATTTACTCGTTTATTGAAAAAAGGGGTTCCCTTTCATTGGGATGATATCGCTCAAAAGGATTTTGATGCCTTGAAGAGTATATTAGCCCAAGCATCATTACTATATCCCCCTTATTATCATCGAGACTATTTCATGTATCTTACTGCAGTTGTTACCACTATCTCTATGGTATTGGTACAAGAGGATGACTTAGGTGACGAACTCCCTATTTATTACTTGAGCCGTAATTTGATCGATATTGAATCCAAGTATGCCCTTGTTGAAAAGTTAACTTTAGAAACTATCCAAGTTGTTCAGATATTTCGCCACTACATTCTGATTTGCAAGATTCTTGTGGTTTCTAATTGCAACCATTACCTATATCTTGTCACATCAATTGCTAGGGGGGAAATATTCGAAGTGGATTGTTATCCTCCAAGAGTTTGATTTGGAGTTCATTAAATCCAAGTCAAATAAATCTTTAGTCTTTGTCAAACTGATTTGTGACCTTATTTCTTTTACTTCAAAACAACAACTGACGATTTTATCCTTGATGAAACATTTTTTCTGATAGACTCTTCTAATCCTTGGTATGGAGATTCATCATTTATCTCCAAACCCAAACTTTTCGTCCTGAAACCACTCGTTTTGATCAACATCTTATTTGGTACGAGTCTAGGCATTATATCATAACTGGCCACACCCTTTATCGACATGGTATCAACACAATCTTCCAACAGTGCCTCACTGATGAGGAGGTCGAGAAAAATTTGAATGAATGTCATGTTGGCGCATGTGAAAAACATATACCTAGATATGCTACCACCCATAAAATCTTATGTTTCGGTTACTTTTGGCTGACTATGTTCGAAGATTGTATCCTAGTAGTCCAAAAGTTTCACACATGCCAGATCCATAACCATAAATCTTGTGCTCCACTTGCTCCTTCGCATCCAGTTGTCGTTGTTTGACCCTTTACCAAATGGGGCATTGACTTCATGACCTGTAAACCTCACTTAGTCATGGGGAATAGTTACATAATCGTTGTAGTAGATTATTTTACTAAATGGGCCGAAGTGACGCCTACATATGACAAAAACATAAAAATTATTGCATTGTTCCTCTTTAGTCATGTTATTTCTAGATTTGATGTGCCACAAGATATAGTCACGGACTGTGGTAAACATTTTCATAATTACATGATGTCCAAACTGACTGCCAAGTTGGTCTTATAACATGATAGCTCAGCTCCCTACTACCCACAGGCCAACGATCAAGTAGAAGTCATTGATAAGGTTTAAAAAAAAATGCTTCAACGCATGGTAGTGATTCATAAAACGAATTGGCTTATTATTCTTTTTTTTCAACCTTGTGGGGATACCACACCTTTTTCCAAATTGTAACTGGATTCACAACTTTTCAACTGGTATAGGTCTGAAAGTCATTCTTCCAATTGAATGTGAAATTCCTTCTTTAAAACTTTTTGTCAAACTTCTTCCTGCTACCTCCACTGAAGAAGAATGTTTTTTGGACTTAGCTCATCTAGATGAGACTTGACATGATGCCAGGATGGCTAATAAGACTCACAAAAAACATGTCAAAGCACAATATGACCAAAATGTTAAACCTTGTTCCTTCTCAGAGGGTGATTTGGTCCTTTTGTATGACCAATAAGCTAATAAATTAGAAGCTGGGAAACTTGAACCAATGTGGTTAAGTCCATATATAGTTAAACATATACTTGCAAAAGGGGCCTAAGAGATTGTATACTTTGAGGGAATTCCCTTAGCGCATCCCTGAAATGGGTTGTACCTCAAAAAATACTATGCTTATAACTTTTCTACATAGTCACTATGTACATATTGTATGGGTTTTTTAGTGTGTTTGTAGTGTGTTTTCATAAGAGTTTTCTACCACCTTTGCTTATCTTGGATTAAATTTGATTTATAGATGTCGACATTCCCTCAACCAAGTTAGTGTTAGTGTTTCACACTGCCATCAATGATCGAAATCTTCTCTTTTGCATTTCATAGTAGGAGTCCCATATTGATGAGTTTGCATTCCATTAGGTCATGGATTCACTGATGGTAGCGTTTACTTCAATTTTCCCTCATGATCTGTACTTGTTGATCCTCTTCCATATATTTCAGTCATGGCTCAAGTTCCCTTTGCAATTCATTTCGTTAGGTCTTAGGGTTTGGTCTCATTAGGTTTTAGGGTCCCACCATGGTCAAATCCAATAATTACATGCCAATAATGATCAGCAAGGACATGAGGAGGCCAATAATGATTAGCAAAGTCATAAGTTATCATTTCGAAAGCCTAATGTAGTTCTCACCTCAAAACTTGTTTTGAGGTGAAAACAGAGCATTTTTTTATTATCTCTATTTATGATGTAATTTCATGTTTTCATATGCAATATTGGTTCCCAGCTGCTCCTAAACATCTTGTGATGTTGCCAAGCACCTGTCACTGCAAAAAATCAGGTTATCATGAGCACAAATCCACCTGCAAAAGGAAAAGAGAACCATCACTAAACCCTAATTTCCTCTCCCACTGAGCTAGGGTTGGCTATGGGATTAGAGATATCTGAGCAGAGGAGGCATAAGAGATATTAGAAGGTACGAGGCCATTCCATATCATCAAACATTAGGTCTCCATCATTTGTCAAGAAGTTATTCCAAGGAACAAGCCATTCATTACACATAAGGGACGATTTTTCTTCAAACTGTATTTCTGAGCAAGAAAAGATGAATTTAACAAAAGTGAGAGAGTTTTTTTCCATCATTTACCCAAGAAGAAAAACCTCTTTCAATTTTTACACAGGTTTCATGGTTTGGGAGAAATGTCGAAAACATCATTTGCCTCAGGAGGGTTAATGTACCTATGGAGTGACCTTGGTAAAATCATTTTTTCTCCTAGATGGAATGACCAAATGATTTTCTTGATGAGTCAAATGGTAATTAGACACAAAGATCTTTCCAATGAGCTATCATGAGCTCAATTTGGAGTTGAGGAAGACCTTCAAAAGTTGACTGCAACAACACTCTACATTTAGGCAGCCTCATTCTGCACATTTTGACCAGTCTTGGGAGATTGGACTTTTGATAGGGAAAACGAACTTCAAATTGAAAAATTCAAGTTGTTATAGAAGTTAGACTCGACAACCTTTCCAATGAGCTATCATACACTCAATTTTGACACCGGGAAGGCCTCCAAAGTTTCCTGCAAAAGGCGCTGCACTTTGATGGAAAAATTCCAGTGCAAAAAACAACTGGCGTTGCGCTTTGAGGGAGGCATTGCGCTTCTGTAGGGTGGCACTGCGTTTTTGTAGGGTGGCACTGCGCTTTGGCCAACAAAGCCAAAAAACACTCCAAACTTCAAATTTCCTCCAACTTCATGTTTTGCAAGTAAGTACTCCCTCCTATACAGTGTCTAGATTGCACATCTCATGTTTTAAACCTCTCCTCCATTCTTATTGCTAAACCCTAATCCTCCTCCATAAAACCTTAATATCTTTGTTCATTTCACTAAAACCTTAATCTCTTTATCCATTTCACTGTTTAGCCTCAAAACTCAAGCCTTTTACTTATCATTTCCTCCATCCTCACCTACTTTTCATCACTTATATTTCAATCCCATAAACCCTCCTTTCACCCTTACAGTTTGTGTTAACCACATACATTCACTCATAAAACCTAGGGCATACCCTTCACACCATTTACATTGTCCCATCTACATTGTCAACATTTGTGCAATTAAACAGTTAGTTCAATGGACATAGGAAGTGATTCTGACTATGATGAAGAGACAGCTGGGCCTTCAACTCATGTGGAAACAGGAGATGAACACCAAGAGACAAAAACTGTTGAGATATCGGTTTTCTTGACATATCAAAGAGGGTCAAGGAAGTTGTTTGCAGTTGAGCAAAGGCAAGGAGAAGATACTAGAGGATGACTTGGATGATGACCAAGAGAGGGAATTTCAGTTAGAAGAGCACGATGATGAGCCACAACACCATACCCATCATGGAGTAGAGATCATTGATTTACAAGGCCAAGATGAAACTACAACTCAAAACATGCTTATGATGGAAAAGGATGCACACATTCAAATGTCGATGGAAACTATAGCAAGGGGTAGATATATCATCACATATTTAGAGCAAGAGAACAAACAATTGAATGATAAGCAGGTCCTCATAGAACTTGAAATTCTGAAGATAAAGAGGCAAAGTGACAAAGAGGCTCGTGTCAACTTTATTCCTATAGAGAAAGAGATTGAGAATGATAGGGAAACATGGCTTGAGAGGGTCAACATAGATCTTGAAGGGCTGATTGAGAAGGCCAACAGGGATAAGAAGATGCTCTGACACATGACCTACCATTACATGACCCGCAACAGAATCTGCAGTATGAGGATTAGGAAGTTAAAAGCTAGGTTGAGGAGAGCCTTAGAGGTAAAGAAAGAGTAAGATAGGTTGGAAATATTAGCTGAAGCCTCACTAGCCCATCAAAGAAGCTGATGGTGGTGTCCCATGCCAAACTTGGGCAAGTTTTGGAGATTTTTTGCATTTTTCAAATTTTGAAAGTTTCAACACAAAAAATTGGCCCAGAAATTGTTGCGCTTTTTCCTGGAGCATCAAATAGAGAAAAAGTTTGTATTTTTGGATTCAACATGATGAGAACATACACCCTGAAAAGTTTCAGAAGTTTTGGAGCAAATATGGGTCACCAAAAGGTCCAAAAACTACCAAAAAATGACCTCTCTGCCTCTTTTTGGACACACAGAAGTAGTCTTGGGAGATTCACGTTTTGAGGGGGGAAATGACCTCCAAATTAAAAAAATTCTAGTTTTTCCAAAAACTAGACTTGAAGACGTTTCCAATGAGCTATCTTGGGCTCAATTTTGTTAAGGGGAAGGCCTCCAAAAATAGGTGGAAAGTGGCACTGTGCTTTTGACCAATTTGCCCAGAAAATCAAAATTTCGCCTCGTTTGACTGTGGATCTGATTTCTCTCTCCTCATGGTTGATTTTTACTGATGTAATTGATGAAATGGTATGTAATTGTAATGGTTAAATAGTGTTAGAGGGTATATTCATTAGTTAGAGGTGGTTTTGAGGCAAATGAATCAGTTTCCCTACTTTTAGAGGCAAGTTGTTTGACTGCCTATATTCTAGTTCTTTGTTGGGAAATGGTTGAAACAACCCCTCTTCTCATGGATTCGACCCTTGAAGGTTAGGATGAGTTGTTTGATGCCTATATTATGTATTTTATTAGTCATTTGTAGAGGTTGGATACTCTTGGATGCTCTGAACTATATTGTACATCATTGTAAGCAGTTTGGCAAGGAAATTAATAGGAGTTACAGCTATTTTTGTGGGATACCTTTGGTATGGTGCTTTTGCATAGTTTCTTCTTTTGTTATCGGTTGTTTACATTTTTTATGTGTGCCATCATCTATTTCACTGCTTCTAATTGAATGATATCAAGATAGATAGGTAGAATTCATTGTTTGCAATGCTCTACCTTGGGAAACCATTCAGTATTCCATGTTTTTTGCTGTTTGAGAAGGATACATGATCTTTACATTCCCTCCTCAGCTTCTCACCAGTCTTAGACATCTCACCTCACTTAATTTCAAGTGCTAAAGCCTATACCTACCTTGCCCCATAGAACACCCTACATCCCGACCGAATTTCCCAGACCCAAATTGCCTAGCTCCATCTAATCCAGCACAAAACCAACAAAATCAATAAAAACCCTAGAGCTACTATACCTAGCATAAAATATTGTCCCTGATCCATTAATTTTGACTGAGATCCATAAGGAAAGAGCCCGCTTCCGACTTGGTAGGGCTAGCTACCAAGTTAAGCGTGGTTTGTGGTTACCCTAGAATTGCTTCAATTCAGCTTGAGGTCAATCTAGGCTCTAACAAACAATGTGTTGGTTATGTTGATAGTGCTAGTCATAGTACCTGAAACCTTTCCTCCACAACGTGGGAAATCTATGCTCCTAATGACGAGTTAGTGAGTTTGCAAGAAATTTGCATTGGTTGCTCAACTTATAATATTGTTGAGTATAACGCAGTGATCAAACTATTGTCTAATGCCATTTTTCATAGTATTCATCATTTATTCATCAAACACTATTCACAACTCATGGTGCTACATTTGAATAATTTTTATTTAGTAAGAAGTCCAACTATGTTGCGTATGTTTTTGAAAGTTCGCCTTTTAGAGAGACATTTTGACTACATTGCATATCAACATGTCCCTAGAAGTATTAATACATTAACATATTGTTGTGCTCTACAAACAACCCCCCCATTTCATATTATTTTTATTCATGAAATATTAAAATGTGAAATGGGTCCCTTTAAAATAAAGTTGATATCAATACTTTTACTTAACAAAAGGTCTGATAATCAAATGAGCGCTTTATAAAAACCCTTTTTAAAACAATATCCATTTAAAAGAAATAAAGCAAAATTCGGTCATTGCGATAAAGCGATCACAAGATCACATATCGCAATGACATGAGGGACATATAAAATGGCACAAGGCTTTCCGCCGATGTGATATCGCATTCGGCGATCAGCGATCGGCGATATCCAATGCACGTTTAAAAAACGCCCCATACCATTACCCCCGATGCGATGAGCTATCGGCGATCGGCGATCGGCGGGTCCCCTTTGTTTGAGTCTCAATGCACATAAGCCTTTCACCGATACGATATCGCAATAGGCGATTGGCGATACTCGATGCACATTATTAAGGCATACTTGTTATAACCCCCGATGCGATGCGATAAGGCACGGTTTTCAATAGAAAGCCGTTAAGATGATGGGAAAGCTCAATTTACTCATATTTAAGGCGTAATCACTTCCGCTCGGCAGCCAATACGTCCATTGCATGCTTAAGGATATTTCTCGACCGAATAATGATATAATGGGCATTTATAAGGTGGCAGGTTTTATACGGCCAATTAATGGATTCATGTCTTAAAATCTTTCCATAGATTATCTCCGCGCCCGTTTTAAAAGCTGAATATATTGCTGCGCATCTATTCATTTGCTATCAATTGCAAGTTTTATCGCTATCTCTCTGTGTTACGCCAAATTACCTCTCTGTGCAGAATTCATTCATAGACAGGAGTTCGGGTATGATGGGTAAGAAGTCTAAGAAGACTGCGGGTGCTTCCAATCCACCAGTCGCAGGACAAGCCGCTGCAAATAGCAAGAAAGGCCTAATATCTGATACAACATGCACAGGCCTCGCAAGAGTGACTTGGCAAGGCACTTATGACTTAATTGAGGCCGAGAAACCAAAGCAGACGGTAGCAGAGGCTACCGCGGATTCATTGCGGAAGTCAGACTGCACTCTCAAGGATTTGGCTGATTCTTTCCTTCACAGGATAGCAGCCAGGGAGCAAATTCTCCCATATACAGACGTTGTGCGATGGGCGATTGAAGAAATCCCCATCATGGACAGAACTTTTAGCACACGAGATGGGAGGATTTTTGGATCATTCAAGGCAGAAGACTTGAGGCAAATGTATCATTTGCCCGAGCCTAAGAAGATATACAACAACGCCTTCCTTGAGAAGTTTGCGAGCGAAAATGAGATTGAGTTCGAACCTATCAAGGATTGGAGGCAAAATCCGAACAAACACAAGCACAAATCTTCCAGTAAGTACTCGGTCGATTCTTTGGCTTCTCCTTATTGCTATGCGGGTATAATGATGTGTAGATTATGGGGTTTACACGACTCTGCTAGTTTTACCATTGAAATGGTTCCTCTTATGGAGGCAGCAGTGAACAACATAATTATGGATTGGGCTACTATCCTTTCGGATAAACTAGCAGTAGCTGTTCGTGACTTTAGGAATAAAACTATAGTCACTGAAAGGAAAATTCCCCCATTCTACTATAGTGCATATATCCTAGATACCTT
>APFE031098071.1:312-23076 GCA_000404065.3 Pinus taeda
GCATCCGACTACACTTTGGTGTGATAATCAAAGTGCCATTCAGCTATGCAAATATCCAGTCCAGCATCAGCGCAGCAAACACATTGAACTACACATGCACTTCATCAGAAAACTCATTCATGACCATGTTCTTGAGGTGCAATATTGTTCAACAGATGATCAGGTTGCAGACATCTTCACAAAGGCTCTCACAGAGGCGAAGTTCACTAAACTTCGATATATGCTTGGAGTTCACGAAGTTGTCACTAAGGGGGGATAGGCTCTAGTGCCTCCTTCCTTCTCTTATTGTGTCATATTTGTACATCCTTCAATCCTATCCCAAGTTGTTCTTAAGGGGGGATGTTAGGATATTCCGACACATAGGAAATAGTTAAGTATAACTTGGTTTAGTGTAGAGTTGGCTAAAGTGTGTTTCTTCACTATGTACTTTTGTAACTTATAATCAAACGGTCACGATATGTTCTAGACATGAAGTGATCCGACGGTTCATTCTCTCCTCCGTATTACCGATATTTGATCCATGGCTTAACACTCAATTGGTCCATGATCTCTATTTAAAGAGCATGGAGGGTCATTTGAATTTTATAGGGTAATCGTTCATGAGAGAAGCTTATATAAATTTTCACTCTTTTATTAATAAATTGCTTGAAGTGGCCACGTTGGCTCACGCGGTGGATTGTTTCCCTCTTTGAGGGTTTTAATCACGTCAAGAATATTGGTGTATTGATTTGTGATTTGTTTGTGAGTGGTGTCTTTTGGTGTTCTATCTAAGGAACTTACCTTGTAAATTCCTACAGACCATGATGCATTGTTGAAGTTATCATGAGGTAACCTTGGAGATCTTTGTTTGGGTACCATGAAGAGTTGTGGTGACACCTTTTGAGAAGACAAAGTTGTCATTGATGAGCTTAAGAGCTTTGGACATCGTTTGAAGGCAATGTTGAAGGTGAAGATATTGTCAAGGCTCGTTGCAGAAGATATTGGGAGCTGTAAAGTATCATTAAACTTATGTTGACGAATTGAAGTTGTGGGTTGGAGCCCTAGAGGATAGGAGTCCTCAAGATGACCAGGTTGGAGCCTGTACCAGAGATAGGGTTGGAGCCCTAGAGGTTGGTGCCTCAAAGTGAAAAAGTTGGAGTTTTGGGAAGATATGGTTGGAGCCCTAGAGGTTGAAGCCTCGTGAAGTCCAAGTCGGTGCTTGGCAAAGTACAGGTTGGAGCATGGTGGATTGAAGATTGGTGTCTTCATTTAAGGTTGAAGCCCTAATTATTATTTTATTCGATTTATTGTAAAGAGGATTGGAGTCCTCGTCATTGATTAATAAATTATTATTCTATCGTTGTTCATTTTGTGTTCTAATTATAAGTGATCTTAACTAGTAAAAATAACAATTGAAAAGAAACACTGATTCACCCCCCCAATATTTCCAACAATTGGTTTCAGTGCCAATACCTTCACTCAAAGCCTAACAACCTGAAGGTAGATTCTTAGAACACAAATGGAAAAGCCAAGGATGAAAGCCTCCAATCCTTCTAAAGATGTCTCTTCCTCAACCGTGAAAACTGAAGATAATCAAATTGGGAAAGCTCCATTGTTCAATGGAAACTTTGATATATGGAAGGCAAGAATGTAGAATTTCTTAATGGCTCAAGGCTTTGAAGTCTGGGAATCAATGAGTGCTAAAAGCATGGCGGAAGAAGAATCCAAGGCTTATAATGCAAGAGCGATGAAAACAATCTTGAGTGGGCTACCAGATCCTATAAAGGCCAAAGTGGAAAATTGTTCATCAACAAAAGGTATGTGGGACAAACTTCAAGATCTTCACTCAAAAGGAGCATTGACCATGACCTCTAGTTAAGAAAATGATGAAAAGCAAGAAAAAAATCTAGAATCCACAAAGAATGCTGAAGTGAAGACATCAAGGCCAAGGAAGAACTAGAAGATGAAAAAAATGAAGATCTAAAAGATGATCTCAGGGAAAAACTTGTAGCTGCCCTAGAAGAGATAAGCAATATGAAAAAGGAAAAGGAGGAGCTCATGAAGCAAGCACAAGATGGTGATCATGACCTTGACAAGACAAGGAAGGACATTGACATTGTTAAACTGCAAGTACAAGAAAGAGATAAGGAGCTCACCAAGCTTAAGGAAGAACTTCATCAAAACAAGAAAAGGCATCATGAAGAAGTCATATCCATGACAAATGAATTGGACAAAGCAAGAAGGGAAGACAATTTGTCAAGCCATCTTGAACAAAGGCATGAAGTCTTGAACAAACTTGAAGTGAAAATTCGTCTATACAAGGAAGAGGTCTCTGTTGATTTTGGGTAGCATCAAATGTGCTCTAGCCACAAAAATGGGTGGAGAGGGTAAGGCACATGAGATCTCTAATACCTAGAAATGGTTTGGGCAGATTCTAAACAGTTTGAGAGATATTAAAATAATTAATATTTTTAATGGAGTCCCTAAGTCTAAACATAGGGAAAATAAAATATTAATGTGAATTAATATAAAACTGTGTTAGAATGGTCCAAAAGTCATGGATCAAGCCAGATCTAATCTTAGCCGTTGATTTGTGAGAAAAGTATAAGAGAAGGCTTGAGGGTCACTTGGAGAATCCACCGAGAGATCAAGATTTCGAATTTTTGGGGTTGGGTTTGCTGAGAAAGTTGAGAGAGTGATTAGAGTTGCAGCTAAGGGGCAGTGCATACAGAGGTAGACATAGCATCGGGAGGATCAACGCAATAGCCAAAGAGAGGGATGCAGAACCAACCAAGGGTTCACGCAGAGCCATCCAGGGCTCACGCAAAGGTAGCCTGGAGCTGCGCAGTACCTCAGAGAGCCAGCGTGAGTGATGCAGAGGGCCAGAGGATTGATGCAGTGCCTCCAGAGGCTGACACAGGCCAAGCCAAAGTGATGCTGGGCTAACGCTGGGCCAGAGAGAATTGACGCAGTGCCTCCAGACGCTGACGCGAGCCAAGCTAGAGTGACACTAGGCTGACGCTGGGTCAGAGAGAGCTGATGCAGTTCCTAGAGGCTGATGTTGGGGTTTCTTGGGGCAGCTTGGAGCCGTGGAGCTTCCAAAGTGTTTAGCTGGGGTTTCAGCTAGAATATCTGCTTCTGAGTGGAGAGGTACTATTGCCGAGTTTTTTCTCTATTGGGTGAGCCGGATTTTGCACCCAGATTGTATTTTGAAACTGCTTAATAAATCAAACTCTCAAATAGCTGCACCTATTTTCCCTCATTGGGTTTTTCTGGGGACATTAGTCCAAAAACAACGGTGTGACTTGTGTGCTTGTTCATGTTTCCTTCAGTTGATGATCTGTATTGTGTTGAGCATGTACTTGTATTTATTTCCAGTATTTACATGGTAAATAACTTGTTAATTAACAGAACAAGTAGGTAGAAATAAATCAGTAAAGTACATGAAGGGTTTCTAATAGTTAGACTTAGAAACTTCAACATGGTATCAAAGCGTGGTTGCAGATTAGAGGAGAACGAAGGACATCAGCCGAGCAAAGCAACAACAACAGAAAACAGCTATCCCGAGTGACAGAAGCTGTTCCTAGCAGAGAAGCGGCAAGGAAGGGGTGACACAATGCCTGCGTCATCAAGTTCGAGCCAAGAAGAGGCAACGCAGAGGCTGAGGGAGGCAAAGACAAGCTGACACAGAGCCAGATTGAGCTCAGGAGGGTTGACGCAGTTGGCTAAGGAAGCTGATTTGCCATTGTCGGGATTGCATAGAGCCTAGGAGCTCTAACCTTCAGTTTGCTGGGGTTTAGGAGGCTGTGGGTAAGTTGCAGAGTGGAGCTAGTGGGGTACTGTAGTCAGAACAGTACCTAACAGGGCAAAGCCAAGGAGGAGGGAGTTGCTACTGAGGATTTCGAGCCGAGAAATCCGGATTTGTGTTGCAACTGCACTAACGATCGGAGTGGGGGAATCTTGACATTGGTAGAAGGGTTTCTAGGAGGGAAATTGAGGCTTAGAGGGAGTCACACCGAGAACTTCCAGAAGGGAAGTAGAGGAGCAGCGAGATCGCAGTGAACGGGGTAAGAGACTAGGACAGACTGGATGGAGCCTCAAACTTCATAGTCTAGAAGGCCAAAATCCTATCAGTTCTAAATAGAAACCGTGTCAAGCACTTTGCCTCGAGGACTATAGCTATCCCAGTTGACCTAGCTGATAACTACAAGTATGAGGAGGCAATGGCGAGGGCCAAGAGCATCATATGGCAGAGAAGGAAGTCGAGACAGACGATGACTGTGCCATGAGTGCACACACACCACTTGAGTGGAAGTGGGGAGACATCGAGCTGTAGTCAGACGGACTATAGGCGATGAGGGGCAGGATCCTCAAGCTACCCAACCTCTTGGATTAGACCTTGCCATGGGAGCCCCGAAGAGGAGTAGCAGTACTGGTGGATGTTAGTGGAGACTGATGCAGATGTAGCGACAGAGGGAGCTACAATGCAGGATTCCCAGGACAACATGAGGTAACAGTGCGAGAAACACGGGAGTGTTGCACTGGTGTAAGATGGTATAGAGAGGTGTGCAACAGTGCGAGATGCACAGAGTTGTTGCAGCAGCGTAAAAGTCAGGGATGGAGCACTTGTAAGTGACAGAGGGAGCTTCAGCATTAGTAGTGTTTCTAGCCTGACAAAGATGTCAGAGTTGGGAGATCAGTTACTTACTTCTCAGTAACTGAGTTGCAGTGCACCAGTTAGCAGTGGCAGGGCCATGGATAACAGCACGGATGCAAAGGGAGTTGCAGTACAGATGTAACAGTGGCAATGGTAGGGCCATGGGTTGCAGTACATGATGCAGCAGTGCAGATGATGGGCAATAGGCCTATCATCAGCACGGACTGATGTTGGATGATCAGGGTGATACTCAGTGAAGAGTATTGCTAGAACACAGTCCTCGCTAAGAGGGAGTGTTCATTTGGAGTAGCATCAAATGTGCTCTAGCCACGAAAATTGGTGGAGAGCCTAAGGCACATGAGATCTCCAATACCCAAAATGGGTTTGGGTAGATTCTAAACAATTTGGGAGATATTAAAATAATTAATATTTTTAATGGAGTCCCTAAGTCTAAAGTTAGGGAAAATAAAATATTAATGTAATTAATATAAAACTGTGTTAGAATGGTCCAAAAGTCATGGATCAAGGCAGATCTAAAATTCGTCGTTGATTAGGGACTTAATCTCGGTTGTTGATTTCTCAACGAGAAAAGTATAAGAGGAGGCTTGAGGGTCGCTTGGAGAATACACCAAGAGATCAAGATTTTGACTTTCTGGGGCTAGGTTTGCTGAGAAAGTTGAGAGAGTGGTCAGAGTTGTTGCTGAGGGTTAGTGAATACAGAAGCAGAGAGGCAAAGATAGCACTGGGAGGATCAACATAGTAGCCAAAGAGAGGGACACAGAGGCAGCCAAGGGTTTATGTAGTGGCAACCAGGGCTTAAGCAGAGGCGGCCAGGGCTCACGTAGAGGCAGCCAGGAGCTGCGCAGTACCTCAGAGGGCTAGCCTAAGTGACGTAGAGGGCCAAAGGACTGATGCAGTGCCTCCAATTGGCTGATGCAAGCCAAGCTAAAGTGACGTTGGGCTAATGCTTGGCCAAAGAGAGTTGACTCAATGCCTCCGGAGGTTGACGCAGGCCAAGCCAGAGTGACGTTGGGCTAACGTTGGGTCGGAGAGAGTTGACGCAATCCCTAGAGGTTGACGCTTGGGTTTCCTGGGGCATATTGGAGCTATCGAGCTGCCAAAGTGTTTATCTGGGGTTTCAGCCGGAACATTTGCTTCCGAGTAGAGAGGTACTACTGCTGAGATTTTTCTCTGTTGGGTGAGTCGGATTTGGCACCCAAATTGTATTCTGAAACTGCTTAATAAATCAAACTCTCAGATAGTTGCATCGATTTTTCCACACTGGGTTTTTCTGGGGACATTAGTCCAAAAACAACGGTGTCACTTGTGTTCTTGTTTTTGTTTCCTTCAGTTGATGATCTGTAATGTGTTGAGCATGTACTTGTATTTATTTCCAGTATTTACATGGTAAATAACTTGTTAATTAATAGAACAAGTAGGTAGGAATAAATCAGTAAAGTACATGAAGGGTTTCTAATTGTTAGACTTAGGAACTTCAACTGTCTCCTCCCTTAAATATCAACTAAAAGAAGCAAAGAAACAAGCACAAGGAGCTGAAAGGGTGATGGAAGTTTTGACCCTCCTGGAAGGACAAGTCGATGAAGCTGAAAAGGAAAGCAATACCATGATATGCCAGCTAGAAGAAAAGGATGAAGACATCACCAAATCCAAATCAGAGAGCACCTCACTTAATGCCCAATTTAGTGAAGCAACGAGAATGAAGGAAGAAATGGAAAACCATCTAGCAAAGAAGGATGAAGAATGCAAGATGATGAAAGAAGAAATTGATCTCCTAAACAAAGAAGTTGATAATCTAAACAAGAGTCTAAAGAGCTCTCAAACCCTAGATGACATCCTAAGTCATCAAAGATCTCCTCTTGATAAAACAAGTCTTGGATATGCAGGTGAACCCTCAAACAAAAATGATGCAAGCCCTAATGCTTCAAACAACAAGGACGTGGAGAAGCTTGGAAGAAATATTGATGCCCCTAGTTCCAGCAAAAGCAAGGAGAAGAATCAAGATGACATCGGAAGAAACCCTACTCTAAGAAGATATGCAGATGGTGTCAAGAATGCAAGAGGCAATAAATTTATCAAAGGATCCCAAGACATAATGACCTTAGAAGTACATCAAGGCAATCTCCATCTCAAAGTATATTTTTTGGTTATTTCTATTCTTGTACAAATTTTGGGCACATGGCAAAGGATTGAAGGGCATACCAAAGGGACAAATATAATGGTCCACATCAGCGCCCTAGAAGCAACTTTGCAACAAGTCATGATTCCTCTTTCATGAACAAGATGGAGTGCTTCAAATGTCATAACATTGGACATATGTCTCGTGATTGTAACTTGACTTGGGTTCCTAAACAAGCTAAAAACATGACTACTACGTAAGGAAAGAAAGTCACACAAGTATGGAGAAGGAAGCAAATTGGATCATAAATCCTCTTGGACACTTAAGGCATCGACTCATGTTGTTGATCTAATGAGTACATCTTTCATATGATATTCCAAGTCTTGATGATGAGATTTTGCCAAAACGGAGACCATGCATATTGTTAGGGGGAGCTTGTGATTCTTGACTATTCTTGTAGAAGCTATCCATGACACATCCATTGTTGAAGATGCCTTCCACTAGATCACAAGGCAACAATCTTTTTTATCTGAAGCAAAAAGAAGAGCTAGAGGAGGTTATGCAGGCAGGGGATGTTGGTTGATCATCTACCTCATCCATTTCCATGAAAGCATGTGAAGGCTTAGGTGCAACAACTTCATTGAAGCAAGAGCACCATGACAACAGGAGCAACATATCTATGAAGAACTATCATTGATGAAGAAAATACAATGAAGAGAAGCAACTTGTTAGGGGGAGTACATGGGCACCCCATTTGTCAACAATTGTTAGGGAGAAGAAATTGTTGAGAAATTGTTGAAAAGGGCAAGAATATTGCCATCAATGATAAAGGGGGAGAAATTGTTGAAAAGGGCAAGAATATTGCCATCAATGACAAAGGGGGAGACTGTTGGTCAACGTTGTCATTGATGTCAATATGGCATTGTTGGAGATGGCAAAATTTTTTGTGATAACCCTTTCATGTTGTTGCCCTAACCTCATGCAAACCATAGGAGAAAACCCTAAGCATGAGATAATGCAAATTCCCTAATCTAATGATGCATTTTCTAATGATGAATGAAGGAGCCTAAAAAATAAAATCCTAAAGCTCTAGCCCTAATTGCTTGATTCATGATGCCCTAAGGAAGCCTTAATCCTTATAAATGTCTTAATCTTGGAGGAATCCCTAACATTGTCCAAAACACAGTTATCCTAAAGACTGCCATGAATAAAATTATGATGACAATTCACAAAATAATTTTATTGGTGGGAAAATGACCTCATTTAAGGATGAAAATGGCGCCAACTTATAGTGGACATTTCTCCCTTTCCAATGAGCTATTACTTGTCCTCTAACTACTAGATTGAGAGAAATTGATTTTACAAGTTAAAAAAACATATATTTTTAATGTTGGCCAACATGAGCCTACATGTGCAAGTCGGCTCCTTCACCCAACAGACGTGTCTACTCGTTGAAAGTTAAAATTTGTATAAATACATGTTCAGACTCATCATTCGAGCATCCAATTTTTCGGTGAAGAATTCAGAGATAAGGCAGAGAGACATAAAAGAGGCCGAGAAGAATTACTCTTTGGGCATATTGCTGTGATAGACCTAAGACTTGTGAGAAGGAGGCTAGAACCTGAACTAAACTCAGATTTTAGACCTGAATTACCTCAGACCTCATAAGCTTAGACTGTGGACAGCTTTCAAGACATTGGACCTGTGATTGCAGACTTGTGGTGTAGCTCGGATACAACTGTGAAGAATTGGAGGACAGTCATATGAGGTAGTAGACCTGGAAACTTCGGTCCTGTGGTAAGCTCTCTTTCCATTAATGCAACGAACCAGTGAGAAAAACTACCTAGGAGCTCAGATCTTCAGAGAGTCATTAGTTTAAGGGCTTGGTGATATGACCTCAGACAAGTGAACATACATTTGGAGGGCTTGGTCTACATTAAAGACGCGTGAATAGACATTTTGGAGGCTCGGATCTGTGGATAGCTATACCCCTGGTAGCTCGGTTCTGTGACATGCTTGGATTGTCATCACAACTCAAAAATTAGTGAGAACAATCACCAAATTGTTGACCCGTGAAGGGTGATTGGACTGTGTTTTTGTAGCTACAAAAGCTTGTTTGAAGGAGTGAAGTATTTGGACAATGAAGCATTAGGTGCTTTGGGCAGCGAAGTATTTGGAACTTTTGGAGAGTGGGCAAATTAGAAGTCTGGAACTGATCTGAGAAGACAAAACCTCTTGCACAAAAGTCTAACTTGTGAGTAGTCTAGTAACATCATTTGGAGCAATCTTGAGGATAATCTTGAAGTGAAAGTGAAGATCTTTTGGAACCGAGTTGAAGCAGAACTAAAGAATTGAAGTCATTTAGCTGAAGCAGACTTGAAGTTTTTGTAGAGACATATTGGAAAAGACATTGTAGATATATCTTGGACATATCTTGTAGAAGACCTATTGTGCAGTGTTTAGAGCAGTCTTGAAGAATATTTTGGAACCTTTGGAACCTTGGAGATCTTGAAGAGTAGTTGCAACTGATCTTGAGCATACCTTGAAGAGTCATCTAGTAGCCTATTGAAGACATCTTGTTCGAAAGCTTTCGCTGATCTTGGAGACATCATTGGAGACCATGATGCATTGTTAAAGTCATCATGAGGTAACCTTAGAGATCTTTGTTTGGGTACCATAAAGAGTTGTGGTGACACCTTCTGAGAAGACAAAGTTGTCATTAATGAGCAAAGAGCTTTGGAGATCATTTGAGGGTGGTGTTGAAAGTGAAGATATTGTCAAGGCTCGTTGCAGAAGATATTGGGAGCCGTAAAGAATCATTAAACTTATCCTGACGAATTGAAGTTGTGGGTTGGAGTCCCAGAGGATAGGAGTCCTAAAGAAGACCAGGTTGGAGCCAGTGCCAGAGATAGGGTTGGAGCCCTAGAGGTTGGTGCCTCAAAGTGACAAGTTTGGAGCCTTGGGAAGATAGGGTTGGAGGGCTAGAGGTTGAAGCTTCATGAAGCCCAAGTCGGTGCTTGGCAAAGTACAGGTTGGAGCTTGGAGGATTGAACATTAGTGTCTTCATTTAGGGTTGTAGCCCTATTTATTATTGTACTCAATTTATTGTAAAGAGGATTGGAGTCCTTGTCATTGATTAATAAAATTATTATTTTGTCATTGTTTATTTTATGTTTTAATTATAAGTGATCTTAAGTGGTAAAAATAACAATTGAAAAGAAATACTGACTCACCCCCCTCCTAGTGTTTCCAATAAGTCAGCCTTGACCAAGAGACACATTTATTCACTCTAGAGATACTACTATATAAATGCAGCTTGAGCTCCTCATTTGGTAGATTCACAATCCTCACTCAAGAGTCAAGACAACTTTTGGGCTAGCACGGGAGGTTAAGAAGGACGAAGAAGGACAAAGAAAGAAGGTTGAGTTTCTCTCTCTCGTCTCTCGTTCAACTCACATGTGTGTATAGAAGTCTCTTTGTGATTCACATTGTTTTTGGGCATTTTGTTGTAGGGGGCGAAATTTTTCTAGGTTACTGGGCAGATTTTGGACGCCGAAATTTTAGGCTATTGGATAGTTGCTGGGAGGCCGAAAAATCTATATCAATCAGGCAGAACAAAGTGAAGGATCAGTTTGGTTGACTTGACTTGGAGGAGAAGACCAGGTTTGACCATAGGTCTAGGTGTGTCTCTTATTAAACAAGAAGAATTTCTCTATTGAAAAGGTTGTTGGGTTTTTCACTATAGTGGGTCTTCCCAGGGTAAATCTTTTCTCTCTTTTGTGCATTGTGATTCTACTATTCATTCTACTGTTGAGTTTCTGAAGTATAATTGCTAAATGATATATTGAAATAAGATAAAATATTTGCATCAAAAATAATTATCAAAATTACAGAAATATTGTGCTAATGCTAATTGCACTAGAAAAATCAATATGGGATCAGACCTTTGGTGATGAAAGGAATGTATATTGAGATCACTTTTGCAGAAACCCTAAAGATAACATCTTACTAAAGTCCTTATTGTGTATTGGGTTCTATGGCTTCCTCCATCAAATCTGAAAACAAGGTAGAGGGAGCATCAAAATTCAAAGTTTGGAAAGTCAGGATAGATCTTATGCTTGTCAAAAACAAGGTTTTGGATATTGTGACAGGGAAGACTAATAAACCGACTGATGCAACTAGAAGAGAGAAATTCAAGGAGGATGATATTATTGCCATGAGTCTAATGGTGCACTTATTAAAGATCATCTCATTCCCTATATTGTAAAGCACGATAAATCCAAGAAAATGTATGATGCCCTAGTAAGTCTCTACGCTATCAAGAATGTTGGCCAGTTGATGAGTTTGAAGAATGAGCTCCGAAATACAAGGATGACTAATGACGACACTATGGCTTGATATTTCGTAAGGATTTCTCAAATTAGAGATCAAATTTCAGCCACTGGAGAAACCATCTCTGATCAAGAACTTGTGACTGTCGCACTCAATGGTCTCCCTAGATCATGGGATGCAATTACAACAAGCTTAAGTTGTTTGAAAGAAGCTCATTCATTCGAGAAATTATGGACATCATGTACTCAAGAAGAAGCAAGAATGATGTCTAGAGATTGTCAAGATGAAGAAGTTCAAGCCCTTGCAGCTTGCTTCAAGAAGAAGTTTGGATCTCAACATAAGAAGTCAGGAGAAGGGTCTTCTTCCTCTATGAAGAAGAAAGACTTATCTAAGATACAATGTTATGGTTGTCAAGAATATGGACATTTCATGAGAAATTGTCCTAATATGACTAACAAGAAGTAGAACTAGATGTGGTTCCCCTTGATGCATGTGGAGTCGTGTTTGGAAGTCCCTACGTGTACATGCCAGATGCAATATTCATGCAGAGATCCAACTAGTATTAGCTCGTCAAGGATGGAAAATCATTCACCATCAATGCGTACAAGGCAAGTTGAAAATTTCGTTGGCAAGTGCCAACCAAGCCAAGAAAATGATCCGTTCTAGCAAGAAATATGTTAAAATGTTTTTAAGATAAAATCAGTTTGTAGAAGCGTTATTAAGAGGGAAGGCATCACTGGAGGGGTGTGCTAAGAAACAAAAAAAAAAAAAAAAACAATTGGAAGAGTTGCTACAGGCATACATGGATGCATTGCAAGAGCCTAAAGGGTTGCCACCTAAGAGGGAGGTGGAGCATGAGATCCAACTATTGTTAGACTCCCCATTGCCAAACATTGGGTTG
The DNA here is from genome assembly GCA_000404065.3 of Pinus taeda. Lineage (NCBI taxonomy): Eukaryota > Viridiplantae > Streptophyta > Pinopsida > Pinales > Pinaceae > Pinus > Pinus taeda. Next base: position 12,319 of record APFE031098071.1, read on the forward strand.
TATAGGCAATATGTTATAGAAACAAGTGAGGTGAAGAAACAATTATAACAACTACTGGAACAAGGTGTCATTCAACCGAGTACATCAACATGTGGGTCACCCATCATCATTGTGCCAAAAGAGGATGGGACTTAGCGGATGTGTATAGATTATAGGGAACCAATTCACGCTAAAGAACAAGTACTCCTCGCCTAGGGTAGATGATTTGTTGGATCAAATGCAACAAGCAAAATACTTCACCGAGCTGGACTTGAAGTTTAGATATCTCTAGGTTTAAGTCAAAGAAGAAGGTATGTGTAAGACCATCTTCAAAAGTAGACAAGGTTTGTATGAGTGGTTAGTCATGCTATTTAGCATATGCAATGTACCGACTATGTGTATGAGATTGATGAATGATGTAATGTGCCCGCTTATAGATTCATTTATTATTGTTTATTTGGATGATGTACTCGCATACAATGCTGCCTAGGAGGAGCACATCTCACAGTTGACACAGGTGTTGGAGACATTAAAGAAGCACCAACTGCTAGCAAATCTCAAGTGCGAGTTTACAGAACAGGCTTTGGTGTATCTGAGGTATGTGATAGGTGGAGGCTTTGGTGTATCATGAAATGGTCAATGCCTACTAATGTTTTCAAGGTCAAGAGTTTCATTGGGGTACCACAGTACCTAAGGAAATTCCTAGCCTCATTTTTAGTGGCAACAGTACCACTCCACCCTATAACAATAAGTGGAAAGAGTTTCGAATGGAGAAAGGGTCAGCTGAGGGCTTTGGAACAGCTAAATAAGACCAGTCAAGCACTAGTTCTGGCATTACAAAACTTGCAGCAACGCTTTGATGTGGAGCTAGATGCGAGTGAGTATGCTGTGGGAGTGGCCTTGATGCACAGAGGAAATCTGGTATGCTACCACTTTGAAGTATTTCATGGGGTAGTTCTTAACTACCCTACCTACGATAAGGAGCTCTATGCCTTGGTGCAAGCTATGAAGTGGTGGAAACACTATCTGATGAGAAAGGAGATAGTAATCCAAACAGATCACCAACTGCTATAGTACCTGCGGGCCAAGAGTAAGCTATAACAAACCATGCATTAGAGATGGAGGGGGTTACTACAACAATTTCATTTAGTCCTTAAGTACAAGAAGGGTGGCACAAACAAGTTGGCCAACATGCTTTCAAGGCCACTCACACCAAAGATCACAACTTTGGCAACTCTTATGCGCATGGAGCCATTCACCCATGATGCATACAAAAAGGAAAATCCAGATGATGAGGACTTCAAAGGAGGTGTTTTAGTAGTTGCAGAATCAAAGTCATGTGCATGATGGAGACAGTACCGTTGATTCATAAGAGGATGCATGCTTTGTTGTAACAGTGAACCTAACAATAGGAAACAATTTCTGTATCATCCTCTACTTGTACCCAATTGTCCTTGAGAAAGCATTTCCATTGACTTTGTGGGAGGTTTACCAACAACCAGGAAGGGACATGCCTACCTGTTCGTTGTAGTTGACAGGTTCAACAAGATGTGTGTTTCGATGCCCTGTAAGAAGACGATCAATGGGCAAGAAGTAACAAACTTGTTCTTTGGACAGGTCTGGATGCACTTTGGGATACTTGGGACCATCGTTTCAGAAAGGCACACAAAATTTCTTAGTGCATTTTGGACTACATTGTGGGAGAAGATAGGCACAGAGTTGAAGAGATCTACAACATTCCTTCCACAGACAAATGGGCAAACAAAAGTGGCAACAGGACTTTGGTGCAACTTTTGAGTAGATACAACCAAAACCATCCAAAGACCTGGGATGAAAATATTCTTAAAATAGAGCAATGCACATCTCTATAGGAAAGTCCCCATTTGAAACCTGTTTTGGATATTTTTCGCCTTCGCCTTTGGACATTGCATATGAACAACAAGGAGTGAGGGAAAGGAGATGCCTTGAGGGTTGAAAATTTTATAGAGAAGATCAGGGCGATCCATCTACAAGTATAAGAGATACTGTCAAAGTCACAAGAGAAGTATAAGTTGAGGGATGATCAACATAGAACAAAAGAAGCATTCAAGGTGGGAGACATAGTATGGCTACAGGTGAACAAGGAGAGGCTATAGGGGCTTGGTAAGAAAATCATGGCTCTGAGCTATGGTCCCTTCGAGTTATTGGAGAAGGTGGGTAATAATTCCTATCGACTTAGTTTACCACCATATATACACATTTACTTAGTTTCGAACTATGTTGCCAAGAAATGTGGGTTCGGGGACGGGGACGGGGACGAGGACGTCATTTTCTGAAACAGGGTGCATGGGTTCGTTGGGGGTATATTATAATTTATATATATAATATATAAATATTATATTTTATAAATTATAATATAAGTGAATTTGTATATTTTTCAACTTTAAACAAGAAAACTAAAATACTTATGATTTAAATTTTAAATATTTAAACATGCACATCATTGAACATTCAACATTCACAATGAAATTTCAAAATTTCTAGTGTTATATCAAGTGCAAATTGGAGTTTACATATTAGTAAGAATCATGATATATGTCCATTGTCATTAGTAAGAATCATGATATATGTCCATTGTCATTCTACATTCAAAATTTGCCTTGAGGCATCTCCAAACAAAACTAGGAAATTTTAAAATACTAAAATAAAAATAGCTAATGGTGAACAATGGCTTCCTCAAGCCGTGTCATCAACATCACTTAGATCTTCAATTAGCATGATCTCCAAGTAGGAATCACTCTCATCTTGAGGCTCTTTCTCATACATAGCAACTGGAGGTAGCTCAATAAGGCCATCTGGTTGTATCTCCTCACCCACACACATAGCATCATTTTTGTATTGGCCCCATCTCTTGAAAGGACCCTCCTTGTAACTAAGATCTTTTTGAGATATGAGACAAAGTGTGCTATGAATGTACACTAAGTTCTCTGCCTTCTTTGAGCCCAACCTATTTCTCTTTACTGAATGGATAAATGCATAAGTACTCAAATTCCTCTCGAAAGATGCAGAACTAGCTACTTGGAATATTAGGGGAAGCCCATTAAATCAATTAAAAATTTAAAAATAAAAACTAAAATGAACTCCAAAGAACCCGATTTTGGGGTTCCAAGTACCCATCATCAGGGTTATTCGTACCTGTCAAGACAAAAGAATCCAATTTTTTTAATGGAGAACCCGGTTCTTCATAGAAGAACCTGGTTCTTATGGGTTCTTCTTAGAAGCACCCGTACAAGAATCCGGTACTTGGGTTCGAGAACCCAGGACGGGTTCGAGAACCCCACCCCCAGGTTCGGGAACCCGTGCAACATAGGTTTTGAATGTAGAAAATTTGAAACTCTATGAGCCCTTCATGCTAGATTAGGAAGAGGAAGGTGTCCTACTTTTTGTGGAGGATTTGGCAGTAGATGTGTTGGCAAAGTTGAGAGAAGATGCAGTTTTGTAAAAGAGGTTTAAAACTACAAGATAGGGGCAGCATGACCTTTGGCAGATTAGGTTGAAAGGACAACTTCCAGGCAAAGCTAAATGGTATACCCAAGAGAAGGTTGAGGAAAAATTTTCTCACCTCATTTAGTAGAAGCCTTTGGGGACCAAAAGCCTCCCAAAATGGAGAGGTGTTATCCAAATTGGATCATTATTTTGTTTTTATCCATCTTGATGCTTCTAGAGTGGAAAAAGTGGATGAATCAACTCTCAGGACCATTTTTATCGACGAGGCCCAGTTTTGCGAATTGGGGTTTGAAACCTTTTGGGAGCATTTTGAAGCATCAAACGACATTTTTTGGGGGCTAAAATTTCGCCGCTTTGGTGCAACATCTTTTTTTCCTATTCTACACAGAGAGACCTTTCCAACAATGCAAGAATTGTGTCAATCAAAGTCTGTATGTGAAAGTTATGCCACTCAGAAGTTGACTTTCTTGTTTTCACCACAATAATTCGAGAGGATGCCACACCAGCGCCCATTATTCATGAATAATGGGCTAGCCATGTGATTATCATGTGGGAGACACTAGAATAGTCTATATTGTAACTATGGTTAAGAGTTGAGGTAGTCAAACCTAACCACTAGTAGGCTATCAGGCTTTGTTTAATCGAGCTAGTAGGAGGAAAAGGGGTTCCATTCTTTTGGGTGCATTTGTTCCATAGTTGAGCAGAAATAGCTAAGAGGGATAGGAGGTAGAGCACACAGAGAGGATTTGTGCACTGTAGCATCCCACGAGCCACAGGCCATACTTCTTTGTACTCAACCATATTTCCATTAAGAGAGAGAGAGTAGAGCAACCTCACCTTCTGGCTAGTCTTTTCTCCTGAAAGGGATTCCCAAGTCATATCGTGTGTCAAATGTGTTTGTGAGCTTTTAGTTTGTCGCTCTCTATTTTTTGCATAATTTTTAATTCACACTTATACGCTAATAACAATAATCTACATATAGATAAATCTAAAGAGATATAAGATTGTAATAATGTATGTTTTGGAACTTTTAAGTATAATTCTATCAGATCTATTGTGACGAACTGTTTAGTGGAATATTGACGACAATTTACAAATAACCATGGCACTATGGTAAAAATTCCTCGACGAGGGGAGCAATACAAGATTTGATATTTGCTGAGCCAATCTCCCCAACCAAACTCCATGGCTTATAGGTTAAACCCCATGATCAAGTGAGCAATCCAAGATTTGATGCTTATAGGGGCAATCCCCCAACAATAAACCATGGTTTCTTGGTCAACCCCCATGACCTAAGGGAGTAATCCAGGCCCATAGATGCTGCAACACCAACACCCCCTTTCACCAAGGGAGGGATTCTCAACAACTTGAAGCCTATGCCTGAAGTAAATGAACTTGATCCAGGGCAAAGACTTTGTAAGAATATCAACAACCAACTCATTAGTAGAGATGTGTTGGAGCCTCACCACTCCCTTTTTGAATAATGCTTCGGATGTAGTGGTACTTGATCTCGATGTTCTTTGACCTGTCATGGAAAACTAGGTTCTTAGAAAGCTTCATACAACTTTGATTGTCACAATATATCACAATCGATTCTAGCACAAGATCAAACAATCATGCGAGTAACTTCCAAAGCCACACTACTTCACAACTTGCAAAACAAGCAACAATATATTTAGCTTCAATAGTACTAAGTGCAACAAACATTTGCTTCCTGCTCATCCAAGATATCACAACAAAGCCCAAATTGAAATAACGTTCTGAAGTATTATTTCTATCTTTAGTATTTCTAGACCAGTCTGAGTTAGTGAATCTAGGTGACTATAGTTCACCATTCGATACATATGTCAATCCATAACTAATAGTGCCACATAATTATCTTAATATATGTTTCGCTACAATCCAATATACATGATTAGGTTGCACCAAGAACTGATTCGGAGTGTTCACTGCATAACAAATATTAGTTATGGTGTTAACGAGATAGTTCAATGAGCCAATCAACTAATGATACATAGATGGACCAACCAAGTCAAAATCATGAGTTTCACAACCTCAAATTAGTCACATGGGAGTATCCATGGACTTGCGGTCCATCATCCCAAATCTTTGAAGGATCTAAACAATATACTTTCCTTGACCAAGGAAAATTTCACCCTACTTTTCCCACACTTATAATCCCTAGTAAAAATGCATTAAACCAAGATCGTTCATTTCAAATTTAGAAATGAACTCCCTCTTACACTGGACAGTGAGATCCTCTGCTCCTATCAAAAACGAATCATCAAGATATAGTAGCAAAATCATAGGGCCATTTTTAACAATTCTGAAGTACATGTTTGGATCAACATCACTTCTAGTAAAACCGAGACTTGTCATATATCCATCAAATATCCATCAGAACATTATGTGGCTCCATGACCCCAACCAGTATCAAACTTTCAATATATTGGTCCTTATTATCAATATGCCAACAAAATATTTGGGGTCTGCAACCATTTTGATGTTGCTTAGGTTGTCATAATATCCAAACAAATTTCGACGAAAGCTTCCTTTTCCAACTTCTCAAGCAACGCCAAACTCAACCTCAACACTTCTCAAAACAACCAAGTCTTGCTCACAACTTCATCAAACACAAATAATCATCAGTAGTGCTTTAGCCATTCTCTGATCTCACTCTTTCCTCGTGTCCCTCAGTAGAGATACGACTGCATGACACATGGAGCAAAGAATCATGTCTTCCCTGTCAACTATGGAGGATATACCCTTTCCTTCATAAAGAAATACATCCAAGCTCCCTCTCAACTTAGGGAGATAAGTTCATCATCAACAACTTTATTCTTCCAGCTACACAAGCTCTTTCTTTTGGATCATCATACCATCATAGAACTTTGACCTTCAGGAATAACATTCATTATCTTCATTTGGCAACAAGCTCATTTTTTGATCTTTAATGTCATTAGGGTTCTTACAACTCCCTCTTTCCATCATGCTCAACAACATCATGAACTCTTCGTTAAGTATGAGGTAGGCATACAACTTTACAACCTCTTGGAAACTATGTACTTGCAAATCTCATTAACAAGTACAACCAAGCACAAATACATATTTACAAGAGTATAAAGTTAACTTTATCAATCTAGAATTATCATATCATTGCAATGAGAGCATCTAGGGTTATCAAAACTTTGATATTAAACCTTAGATAGACAACAACTAAACCAAGTTAGGGTTTCAACCATAGTAGAAGCATTTACACGTAGGGTTTCACTTTCAATCCCTAGGATCTTATATCAACTTCTACTAGGGTTTTGTCATAAACCCTAGATATTATTATCAAACCCTAAAAATCTAGGGTTTTACCAAAGCGAACAAATATCAAAAGATAATATTACAAGCGTTGATTTTAATTTAGAAATCAAACACCTTAACAATATAGGAATCTCCATGATTTTATAGCAAAACCCTAGATATGAGAGAGACATTAACTTAAATAGATTTTAAAGACAAAATGATTGTACCTTCTGTTAGCGCTTGAAATTTCACCTCAGGCTAAAAAAGGTAAACTCCAAGGCAACATCAAACCACTTAGCCTCGTTGCTAGCCCTACGGGGCAGGAGAGGGCCCTGTCCGGTCTATCTCAGCAAAAAGTTTTCTAAAAGGGGCTGAGATGACTTTAAAAGAAACTAATTTTAGGCTAGTAAATTGATAAAAAAGGGGTTTTTAATAAAATGACGGGGTTTTTCTAGGCTGCATGGGCAAAGTAACAGCTTGAGAAGAGAAATGTAATCAAGAACACAAATTATCCCCTGAGGCAAGGTAAGCAAGAAATTTAACATCAAATTGAGATTAAATGGAATGGCAAGACTGCTGAGGAGCTGACAAGGGCATAGGAGATGAATCCTTGTCAAACAGAGGAAAACATTAAATATGAACAAACTTAAAGGCAGAGCATATAAATTATGAATTCTACCTTAACACTTCATTTGTTCAATTGGAAATGATCATGAAATGGAATGAACACATAACAGGCTTTACATGAAACAAAGGAGAACACAAATGTTAAATCTCATACCACATGAATCTCAGAAGCCAGAGCTATGTATTTTCATTAAAATCTTTGTCAAAAAGCTGTACAATGACACTCAGTTTTCCTCCACCAGCACTCAGAATTCTCTCTCTCTCCCTATCACTAACTTTTACAAATGATTTTTAATACATTAAATAAGACTGTTGTAGGAGAAAACAGATCAACCCAAAAACCTGGGCGCTGTTTCACCTGAAGTTACATAAATAGAACAAAGAACAACTTTCTCCTCGAAATTCTCTAACCAAAAAGACTAAAAATTGTAGTGCAGACCCCATTATGTGACTAACTGAGGTCATATATAAGAATACGAATCTTATTCTTCTGGTAACAGATGGCTGAAGTGAAGGGCCAGGTGTCAAGGATGTGCGCCAAATTCTTCTCTGCTCCGATCAGTGGATCTACTCATAATGGTGATATGCTAGAAATTATGTATCTTAGTTTGCTAGTGTAGAAATTCGTTTGCAGATATATTTCTTTTCTGAACAGTAAGCATCAATGCCTTCATCTGGTTCTTGCATGCGATAAGCATCAAAAATTTGCCAAGCCCTCTTCCTTGTACACATTTCTGTAACTGAAGTTTATAAACATAGACTGCAGGAATTTCTTCCTCAACAATGAATCGATAATGCACAAAAGCAACTGCAGGGTCTCCATCACCTGTCCACTGACACTCATGCACCTCTTTCTTATTATTTATATTGCAAAGATGTTCATTGTCAGCACTTTGAAGCACAAAACTATATCGCACTTCAGGAGCAACCATTTCTCTGTGTTTTATTTTCTCTTCTGCGGCCCATTCGGGTACATACGCACTCTGCATATTCACCTTCAAAAGCTCTTGGATGTAACGTTTTAGTGAGGAGGACAAATGTTCTCTTGATCCCGATCCCAGACGAACTAATAAATAAAAATAGCGCTATATCGTCTCCAATATCAGCGCATACATATCTTGTGAAATAATTGAAGCGAAAACTGTGTATTTGCTATCTCATCCATCATGATTTTTTCTCATTTTCAGATAGACAAGATCTTGGCTGTAGGAAATTGCTTCCTGAAATTGATAGCAATGACTGCAAATGGTAGAACAAGCTCCTTGAAAAGGTCAATATTGCTTGGAATTCCCTTTAACAGTGCGGCATTGATTGTGGCTTATGTCTGTTCAAACATCTGGTTTTTCTTTATGCAATTCAGTACAGCCCTTTCCACAAGATTTGCATCCTCCACAACAAGGTTTCTCGCAATGATCAGTGCTTGCCTCCCTGAATTTTGTTTCCAAAATGCAATAGAATCCCCAGTTCCCCATGATATAGATCTCATCCACGTACGGAGGTATACGCTTCCATCTGAAGCAACTGCATGAGGACCAACTCTAAAATCATTTTGTGTTGAACATCCATTTCTCTCGAATTCCTCAACAATATTTTTAGATTTGTTCTCTAGAAAGCCACCCCAAAATTCAACTGCAAGGGCTTGGTAGACTAGATCCCCACTAGGAACATTATGCAAATAAGAAAATTGTGCATTCTTAATTGGATCTTCGATGGTTTTTTCTCGCATGGAGTGGAGAGACTGGAGTCTTGCAACGCCATGCACAGCACTAGTTACTGCTTTACTGCACCCACTGTTCGTTTCATTCACACATAGTCACTGAAGGGTCATTGTCCGCAATTCTATCCACTTGTAGAAGAAAATGCAGTTGATTGATTGATTGGTAACCAAAACTTGTGTTTTCCCCCTGCGTTCATCCTTGAGGCATTTCTCAAATACGTGATGGCCAACATGGGCAGCGAGTGCACTTAGAGGATCATCAAATATATAAACATTTGCGTTAGCATATACGGCCCTGGCGATAGAAACTCTTTGCTTTTGGCCACCACTAATGTTCACTCCTCTCTCACCAATTTCCGTGAGATCACCACCTGGCAATAACTGAAGATCATGTTCCAATGCACTGACATGGATTGCTTTTGGACGGGTCACGCGCGCCCAACAGGTCGCGCCCATGTTGTTTTCCAACTGTTGGGACCCCCTGGACGGGTCGCACCCACCCAACAAGTCGTGCACAGCTATGGACGTAATGGATCATAAGGAGACCCAAACAAGATGTTGTCACGAACTGTTGCATTGAAGATCTATGAGACTTGTGGAAGATAGGTAGCACTTCCCCTGACAACTACCTCCGTGTCTGCAACTGCAGATATCGCTCCAAGTATTGCTGAGATCAAAGAAGTTTTACCCTGGCCCGTATTACCAACAACAACAACAAGATTCCCAACCGGGATATCGAGATGAATGTTGGATAGTGTAGTTCTTTCTGCCTTTGTGTCCCAAGAAAAAGCTCCATTTTTAATCGATATAGCAGGTAGGCCTGACTGAATGGGTGGGTTTGGTTGCAATATTCTTTCTTCTGCCAAAAACAGATCCTCTAGTCTTTTCGAAGATACATTAACATTAGCATTAACAACCTTATTTATCAAGACTGGGAACATATAGAGTAGACCTCTCAATACTGCAAAGAAGGAAATAGATGAAAAGGCAAGCACAATAACAGTGATTTGAATACTACTCAGAATGAAGTTGTTACACGATCCCAATAGTTGAGCCTTCCTCAACCAGCTGAGCTCATCATTCCTAATAGTCTGGACCTTTGACCGAAAACTATTTTCCCATGCATAGCATTTGACCGTGTCCATTGCAGCCAGAATTTCATTCATGAGACCAATCCTCTTGTCTGTATGCTGCAATGCTTCCTTTGATATTTTCTTTGTCCTACTAATAATAAATATCAAAGGCCATACGCCTGTTGGCAAATTTCTTTCAATGGAAAAGCAGAGTAGGTGACTGCCAACTGCTTTGACAGGTTTTTCCTTTAGCCTCAAACCACATTCCTTTGATCAATAAGACGCAGGGCATTCCCAGCGCTAACACAATCATTTGATTCAATAGCTGTGACAATGAAGTTTGTTTGGGATTTCCAGTGAGACCTCTCCAAATAGCTTGTAATTTGCTTGCCTCTGATTGCTGATGATGTTTTGTTTTCTTCTGTTTGTGCTTTTGCAAATAGGAGATGAGGAAACTGCTGCCTTTTGGAGAGTTGGAGAATTTGACACATATTCTAAAAACACATTTAATGATTTCTTCTTCAAAACAGGGTTTTGAAGAAGAATCAATCTCACATTTGACATACAAGACGAAGTCTAACA
>APFE031098071.1:30214-70108 GCA_000404065.3 Pinus taeda
ACGTAATGGATCATAAGGAGACCCAAACAAGATGTTGTCACGAACTGTTGCATTGAAGATCTATGAGACTTGTGGAAGATAGGTAGCACTTCCCCTGACAACTACCTCCGTGTCTGCAACTGCAGATATCGCTCCAAGTATTGCTGAGATCAAAGAAGTTTTACCCTGGCCCGTATTACCAACAACAACAACAAGATTCCCAACCGGGATATCGAGATGAATGTTGGATAGTGTAGTTCTTTCTGCCTTTGTGTCCCAAGAAAAAGCTCCATTTTTAATCGATATAGCAGGTAGGCCTGACTGAATGGGTGGGTTTGGTTGCAATATTCTTTCTTCTGCCAAAAACAGATCCTCTAGTCTTTTCGAAGATACATTAACATTAGCATTAACAACCTTATTTATCAAGACTGGGAACATATAGAGTAGACCTCTCAATACTGCAAAGAAGGAAATAGATGAAAAGGCAAGCACAATAACAGTGATTTGAATACTACTCAGAATGAAGTTGTTACACGATCCCAATAGTTGAGCCTTCCTCAACCAGCTGAGCTCATCATTCCTAATAGTCTGGACCTTTGACCGAAAACTATTTTCCCATGCATAGCATTTGACCGTGTCCATTGCAGCCAGAATTTCATTCATGAGACCAATCCTCTTGTCTGTATGCTGCAATGCTTCCTTTGATATTTTCTTTGTCCTACTAATAATAAATATCAAAGGCCATACGCCTGTTGGCAAATTTCTTTCAATGGAAAAGCAGAGTAGGTGACTGCCAACTGCTTTGACAGGTTTTTCCTTTAGCCTCAAACCACATTCCTTTGATCAATAAGACGCAGGGCATTCCCAGCGCTAACACAATCATTTGATTCAATAGCTGTGACAATGAAGTTTGTTTGGGATTTCCAGTGAGACCTCTCCAAATAGCTTGTAATTTGCTTGCCTCTGATTGCTGATGATGTTTTGTTTTCTTCTGTTTGTGCTTCTGCAGATAGGAGCTGAGGAAGCTACTGCCTTTTGGAGCGCTGGAGAATTTGATACATATTCTAAAAACACATTTAATGATTTCTTCTTCAAAACAGGGTTTTGAAGAAGAATCAATCTCACATTTGACATACAAGACGGAGTCTAACACCTTCTCATATGATGGAGACATGCTATAAATTTTATAATATTAACCATACCTTGAGTTACATCTACTACAAACCTTGAAAGGCTCCCTTTGCAACAAGGCTTCTCATAAGTCTTGATTTCTAGGATTTGTAGATAGTCTAGGGTGTATAGCAAATCCTAGCTAAGATGAAATTAAATATAGTCAAGGGTATGCCATCATGCCCCCAAAACTGATTAGGATTTGTATTTGAAAACTTGAGAAATACATCCTCTAAGATATCACAAAATCCTAGACTAACAAACTTTATTCTTCCAGCTACACAAGCTCTTTCTTTTGGATCATCATACCATCATAGAACTTCGACCTTCAAGAACAACATTCATTATCTTCATTTGGCAACAAGGTCATTTTCTAATCTTCAATATCATTAGGGTTCTTATTCTTGAAAACTATGTACTTGCAATATCATTAACAAGTACAACCAAGCACAAATACATATTTATAAGAGTATAAAGTTAACTTTATCAATCTAGAATTATCATATCATTGCAATGAGAGCATCTAGGGTTATCAAAACTTTGATATTAAACCTTAGATAGACAACAACTAAACCAAGTTAGGGTTTCAACCATAGTAGAAGCATTTACACGTAGGGTTTCACTTTCAATCCCTAGGATCTTATATCAACTTCTAATAGTTTTTGTCATAAACCCTAGATATTATTATCAAACCCTAAAAATCTAGGGTTTTACCAAAGCGAACAAATATCAAAAGATAATATTACAAGCGTTGATTTTAATTTAGAAATCAAACACCTTAACAATATAGGAATCTTCATGATTTTATAGCAAAACCCTAGATATGAGAGAGACATTAACTTAAATAGATTTTAAAGACAAAATGATCGTACCTTCTCATATGATGGAGACATGCTACAAATTTTATAATATTAACCATACCTTGAGTTACATCTACTACAAACCTTGAAAGGCTCCATTTGCAACAAGGCTTCTCGTAAGTCTTGATTTCTAGGATTTGTAGATAGTCTAAGGTGTATAGCAAATCCTAGCAAAGATGAAATTAAATATAGTCTAGGGTATGCCATCATGCCCCCAGAACTGATTAGGATTTGTATTTGAAACCCTGAGAAATACATCCTCTAATATATCACAAAATCCTAGACAAACAAACTTTATTGTTCCAGCTACACAGGCTCTTTCTTTTGGATCATCATACCATCATAGAACTTTGACCTTCAGGAACAACATTCATTATCTTCATTTGGCAACAAGGCATTTTTTGATCTTCAATGTCATTAGGGTTCTTACAACTCCCTCCTTCCATCATGCTCAACATCATCATGAAGTCTTCATGAAGTATGAGGTAGGCATACAACTTTACAACCTCTTGAAAACTATGTACTTGCAATATCATTAACAAGTACAACCAAGCACAAATACATATTTATAAGAGTATAAAGTTAACTTTATCAATCTAGAATTATCATATCATTGCAATGAGAGCATCTAGGGTTATCAAAACTTTGATATTAAACCTTAGATAGACAACAACTAAACCAAGTTAGGGTTTCAACCATAGTAGAAACATTTACACGTAGGGTTTCACTTTCAATCCCTAGGATCTTACATCAACTTCTACTAGGGTTTTGTCATAAACCCTAGATATTATTATCAAACCCTAAAAATCTAGGGTTTTACCAAAGCGAACAAATATCAAAAGATAATATTACAAGCGTTGATTTTAATTTAGAAATCAAACACCTTAACAATATAGGAATCTTCATGATTTTATAGCAAAACCCTAGATATGAGAGAGACATTAACTTAAATAGATTTTAAAGACAAAATGATCGTACCTTCTCATATGATGGAGACATGCTACAAATTTTATAATATTAACCATACCTTGAGTTACATCTACTACAAACCTTGAAAGGCTCCCTTTGCAACAAGGCTTCTCGTAAGTCTTGATTCTAGGATTTGTAGATAGTCTAAGGTGTATAGCAAATCCTAGCAAAGATGAAATTAAATATAGTCTAGGGTATGCCATCATGTCCTTAGAACTGATTAGGATTTGTATTTGAAAACCTGAGAAATACATCCTCTAATATATCACAAAATCCTAGACTAACAAACTTTATTCTTCCAGCTACACAGGCTCTTTCTTTTGGATCATCATACCATCATAGAACTTCGACCTTCATGAATAACATTCATTATCTTCATTTGGCAACAAGGTCATTTTTCGATCTTCAATGTCATTAGGGTTCTTACAACTCCATCTTTCCATCATGCTCAACATCATCATGAAGTCTTCATCAAGTATGAGGTAGGCATACAACTTTACAACCTCTTGAAAACTATGTACTTGCAAATCTCATTAACAAGTACAACCAAGCACAAATACATATTTACAAGAGTATAAAGTTAACTTTATCAATCTAGAATTATCATATCATTACAATGAGAGCATCTAGGGTTATCAAAACTTTGATATTAAACCTTAGATAGACAACGACTAAACCAAGTTAGGGTTTCAACCATAGTAGAAGCATTTACACCTAGGGTTTCACTTTCAATCCCTGGGATTTTATATCAACTTCTACTAGGGTTTTGTCATAAAACCTAGATATTATTATCAAACCCTAAAAATCTAGGGTTTTACCAAAGCGAACAAATATCAAAAGATAATATTACAAGCGTTGATTTTAATTTAGAAATCAAACACCTTAACAATATAAGAATCTTCATGATTTTATAGAAAAACCCTAGATATGAGAGAGACATTTAACTTAAATAGATTTTAAAGACAAAATGATCGTACCTTCTCATATGATGGGGACATGCTACAAATTTTATAATATTAACCATACCTTGAGTTACATCTACTACAAACCTTGAAAGGCTCCCTTTGCAACAAGGCTTCTCATAAGTCTTAATTTCTAGGATTTGTAGATAGTCTAAGGTGTATAGCAAATCCTAGCAAAGATGAAACTAAATATAGTCTAGGGTATATGCCATCATGCCCCCAGAACTGATTAGGATTTGTATTTGAAAACCTGAGAAATACATCCTCTAAGATATCACAAAATCCTAGACAAACAAACTTTATTCTTCCAGCTACACAGGCTCTTTCTTTTGGATCATCATACCATCATAGAACTTCGACCTCCAGGAACAACATTCATTATCTTCATTTGGCAACAAGGTCATTTTTCGATCTTCAATGTCATTAGGGTTCTTACAACTCCCTCTTTCCATCATGCTTAACATCATCATGAAGTCTTCATCAAGTATGTGGTAGGTATACAACTTTACAACCTCTTGAAAACTAAGTACTTGCAAATCTCATTAACAAGTACAACCACGCACAAATACATATTTACAAGAGTATAAAGTTAACTTTATCAATCTAGAATTATCATATCATTATAATGAGAGCACCTAGGGTTATCAAAACTTTGATATTAAACCTTAGATTGACAACAACTAAACCAAGTTAGGGTTTCAACCATAGTAGAATCATTTACACCTAGGGTTTCGCTTTCAATCCCTAGGATCTTATATCAACTTCTACTAGGTTTTTGTCATAAACCCTAGATATTATTATCAAACCCTAAAAATCTAGGGTTTTACCAAAGCGAACAAATATCAAAAGATAATATTACAAGTGTTGATTTTAATTTAGAAATCAAACACCTTAACAATATAAGAATCTTCATGATTTTATAGTAAAACCCTAGATATGAGAGAGACATTAACTTAAATAGATTTTAAAGACAAAATGATCGTACCTTCTCATATGATGGGATATGCTACAAATTTTATAATATTAACCATACCTTGAATTACATCTACTACAAACCTTGAAAGGCTTCCTTTTCAACAAGGCTTCTCATAAGTCTTGATTTCTAGGATTTGTAGATATTCTAAGGTGTATAGCAAATCCTAGCAAAGATGAAATTAAATATAGTCTGGTGTATGCCATCATGCCTCCAGAACTGATTAGGATTTGTATTTCAAAACCTGAGAAATACATCCTCTAAGATATCACAAAATCCTAGACTAACAAACTTGAATGAATGCCTTGATACCAAAGGTACATAGAAACAAACTTGGTGCAAGGTGTTGTAAGTGTATCTTCTTGGGGTATTTAAATACCTCCAAAGCATACCGTCTCTATGATGAAGTTAATAAAAACTTTGTTGTATCTAGAGATGTAATCTTTCTTGAATCTTCCAAAGCCGACAATGTTGTTGAGCGTCAACTTGAACACTTGGATAGATTCGCAAATGCAAAATCAGTTCAAGAATTTGATAATCAAATTCCACATCTTGAAGGGGGGATTCCTATACTAGATCAACCTGTGGAATCTTCTTATGAAGCACTCTCTCCCCCACACGAAACTCCAGCCACTGATGATACTTTGAGTGATGTGATTGACAAAATTGGGAGACTCAATCTTGATTCAGTCCCAACTCAATCGACTGAGTAGCCTAGACCATCTCAGAAAGGTCCCCCAAAGTGGCTGACAATGACACTTGAAAGTGTTCATCCTGATGAGGTTGGAAAGACAGGAACAAGAAAATCAACCAGGGAAAATGGAGGTGATGTAGATGATTTTGATTTACCTATGGATGTTTCTTATGATTGTGAATTGAATTTGTCTATAGATTTTGAACTAACTTCCTTCATAGAAGCCACTTCTCATGATGAATGGAAAGAAGCGATGCAAAAGGAGTATGATGCCTTGATAAAAAAAGGCACTTGGAAGTTTGTTGATCCTCCATTGGGAACCAAACCAATTGGTTGCAAGTGGGTCCACAAGAAAAGGTATAAAGTTGATGGCTCACTTGACGAGCACAAAGCCAAGCTTGTGGCAAAAGGTTTGCATAGAAGGAATGGGTCAATTATGAGGAGATTTTTGCCCCCACACCAAAATGGGCTACCATCCAGACACTTTTTGCCCTAGTAGCTCAGAACAGGTTGAAAGTCCATCAGATGGATGTAAAAACTACTTTCTTAAATGGAGATCTAAAAGAGGATGTTTTATGTCTCAGCCTAAAGGATTTGCTATGAAAGGACAGGGACATAAAGTATGCAAACTTGTGAAATCCTTGTATGGCCTCAAGCAAGCCTTGCGAGCCTGGTATGAAAAGTTAACTGAGCATCCTCTGAAACTCAATTTTAAACATTATGATCTTGATGATGCAACTTTATTTGTCAAGAAAGTTGGCAAAACAATTGTATATCTTGTGGTATATGTAGATGATCTTTTGATGATAGGGAACAATGAGAGCTACATTGCATCCATAAAGAAGGAATTGAGGAAAGGTTTTGAAATCATTGATTTGGGCTATGTTCATTACTATCTTGGTATTGAAGTAACTCAACATCCAAAGTCTATATTCCTTTCTCAAAAGAAGTATGTTGGAAATCTGTTGAACAAATTTGGCATGGCTTAGTGAAATCCTCTAATCACTCCAGTGGAACTAAACTTAAAGATCACATCCATTGAAGGAAAAAAAATTGAGGATGCAACAAAGTATCGACAACTTGTAGGAAGTCTCAACTACTTGACTACTACCAGACCAGACATTTCATTTGTTGTTGGAATCCTCTCCAGGTTTATGCAAAAGCCGTGTGAGGGGCATTGGTCTACTGCAAAAAGAGTTCTAGAGTACTTGAAGGGAACTCAAGACTTTGGACTCAAGTATACACAGGTGGGAGACTTCAGCTTTATTGGATACTCTGATTCAGACTTCGATGGAGACAAAGAAACTGGGGTATCTACTTATGGTTATGCTATGGGTCTTGGATCGGGAGTTGTCTTCTGGAGATCACGCAAACAATCAGTTCCAGCAAATTCCACAACAGAGGCAGAATATGTGGCAGTCGCTGAGGAAACAAAAGAAATTGTGTGGCTTAGGAAAATTTTGGAAGATTTGCAGGTAAAACAAGTACATTCGACTCCACTCATGATTGACAACACCTATGCAATAAAGTTGGTCAAGAACCCAAAGTTTCATGATCGAACGAAGCACATCAATACAAAATACCATCTGATTTGACATCATGTTGAGGCCAAGACAATCCATCTACGCCATTGTTCTACTAACGAGCAGATTGCAAACATCTTAACCAAAGCGCTTGGAAGAGAAAAGCTTGAAAGATTCAGAATGATGCTTGGACTCACCAACATCCCTTCAGATTAAGAGGAGGAATGTTGACACCTAATCATGGGGATTGGGTGAACAGTTGTAAATAATGTAAATAATAAATAATGGAAAAGGAAGAGTGATCGGGAGATGAAACTCAAGAGTCACTCCCTCTTGTATATAACTATGAACAATATAAATGAATAAACACAATTTCATTTGAGTTACCTCCTGGTCTGACAACATGACCAATTTTCATAAAAATGATTTTCTTCTTCGATACAAAAAAGCCCAATAAGGGTCTAGGACATGATAACAATGACAATGACTCACGACTCAACCCTAGAAGGACAAAATGGGTGCTTAGACCTAGAAACATAATCATGAAACCCATGCTTATAAAACTAATTTTTCTTTGGTCTTTTACAATGATTTTCTTTTTCTTTTCTTTTCAGATACATAAAAATTATATCATTTCATGAGCTAAACAACAATTATGAAGACCGATACTAGTTACTAATTTCAACAAAAAACCTTGTGCAAATCACACATAATATCCAGTGCTACATCTTCACCATCAGGTGCAATAATCGTTAGTGCATTTAAGTGTACCAAACTTGTTAGTCAAGGGCAAATTGACACTTCATATGGGGCTTCCCTTTCAAATTTGGGGTTTTGATCACGTGATAGTGTTACCTCCCTAGGTAGGACTAGCTAATAGACGACCCTATTAGGTGGTCCCAGCCGCTAAGGGGAAACATAGGTCCCTAGTACATCCTTCACTCAATAGGTGGCATATGAATAATGATGGAACGAAGGGGGAGTATGGTGTTTTTATGTGGTTTTCAGTGATGTCAACCCAAGCAGCACCAGGAGATGCCCTACCTTTTATCAGCTAAAATGACTTGGCAGTTCACGATTTCTCAAGTCTAGATCATCCTTGTTGAGTTGATTTCAGTGGTATGTACCACACCCTAAGGTCCCTCACGGTTTGAGAGATATCCCTATATGAAGTTGAAGACCCCGGCTTGTGGGTAAAACCCCAAAGGGTGATGATGGGACACCCTTTCCTTGGCCAAGGCAAATTATCATAACATAAGGCTCCTACCAAAAACTATGATAATATATCTTGTGGCAAAAGGATTATTCGTGAATATTTTATTCTTATAATTAAGGGCATGAGAGGGTTTTTTCTTTAAGAAGGCAAGCTAAAATTCAAAATTAAAACTCTCAAGGGGTTTCCCTCTTCAAAATTTGAATTTAAATGTGAAGTCTCCCTTCAAAAGTGGAGCTTGTTGCCTTTTATGGTGCCCCTCCAAAGTCTATAAAAAGACATTTGACCTATACTCCAAATGAAGTGCTTCATTGAAAAATATCTTGTGAATAAGTTTTGAAATTAAACTTGGCCCTATAGAGAAAGGCTGCATCAGACGAGATGCTAGGGTTTTTTTGTGTTGGTTTATATTGGGATTTGTTTAGGTAAAGCTCTATTGTGGGTGGAAGTCCAAGGTTCTGAAGGAGCAACACACTAATTCAACCCTCATTAGAGCACCAAATTTTGAGTTTTGAATGATAACAGAGAGTTTATTTGGCATCTCTTCTCTGAAACAATGAAGGTACAATTAGTCATCTTGGAAGAGACTGAGCTTTGAAGGAAGCAATGTACTCTTCAAATATGTTCAAGTCATGTCTGTGATTTGCAGATTTGAAGAACAATTGGTATTGAACGTTTTCCTCTTGTCAAAGCTCTGAAAGGAACATTTAGGACCAATGAAGATTGAACAAGGGTCTTTCGGTCATATTGTCTGCATAAGATATCAAAAGCCTATTAATCTCTGAGGTTTTGAAGGCTAGTGAAAAGGTCAATATTTCTATATCAACCTCCGCCATCATCAAGGCCTCATTATCACACTGAAATGGAATCGTGAAGCGGATTTTGTTTGCGGCCCTACTACCCTCCTGTGATTGTCTAAAGGTGTCATTCGATCTATTGAAGGAGTATCTTATTGTCTTACTACTAAATTTTGTGTCTGCTTACCAGCAAGAAGAAGCATCCATTTGAGAAGTTCGGCTCAATTTTGTGGCATCTCAAGGCTCGCAAAACCTCTTGTAAGGTTACATCTATTGATCAACAAAGAACCCTAATTAGTGTAGAACTAAAGGGACTGTGATATGGCACAAGGTTGCTAAACTATTCGGCCTAGTCATGTGAAGATGACCAAGTCTAGTTTCAGTTCTGTGGAAGAAAACTCAAAGGCTCAGTGCGATTCAATCTTTAGCATGGGTTTAATGTATTGAGGTCCATTGTTGATAGCAGTCTTGAGTAAAGGTTTGGATTCTAGTCACTCATCTTGAATGTCTTCCACATACCACCAAAGAAGTGATACAGCTATGACCTGATTCTTGAATTTGTCTAACATTTATTGGAGATAAGACATTTTCGATTTGGAGTGATATCTCTCTTAGTTCGATATTCTGGAAGCTTACTTATACATACTTGCTGCCCTATTTGAGTCGACATGATTGAATGATCATTGGAATGCATTATTTTGAAGCATTTGAATCCTACAACATGCAAATTACTCAAGCCCACATCCACATAGGTATGTTTCAAGTGGCATATTTTGTTTGAATTGAATAAAGGGACATTCATGGGTTTAAATCTTATGAAAAAGGTTAAGAAATTATGTACGAGTAAAGTCTCCTTGCATAAACATTCTGGTAACATTTATTGAAGACAAGACATTTTCGATTTGGAGTGATATCTCTCTTAGTTTGATATTTTGAAAACTTATTCATACATACTTGTAGCCCTATTTGAGTCGACATGATTGAATGATCATTGGAATACATTATTTTGAAGCATTCGAATCCTACAACGTGCAAATTACTTAAGCCCACATCCACAGAGGCATGTTTCAAGTGTCATATTTTGTTTGAATTGAATGAAGGGACATTCATGGGTTTAAATCTTATGACAAAGGTTAAGAAATTTTGTCTAAGTAAAGTCTCCTTGCATAAACATTATGGTATTTGAAAGATTCATACCAAGTTCTAAATTAGTATTGTTTATGAGGGCTTCCATCATCTTACAATAGAGTATTCTAGGCAGTATCAGTTGCCTTCACTGTAATACCATTGTTGCAACAATCATGGGTTTTCATTATTTTTCAAGAGTTAATAGCTATGTTACCGGATCCGTCAGCCATGGGGGATGGATTCGCGGATCCCTGGATCTGATCCGGATCCGGATCCGGATTCGCTTGGATCTGCCTAGGGACCCATATGAAAATATTTTCTTCACGATAATGTGCACCCCGAAATTCAAACTGCGTTCCTGCAATTTGGGATTTTTACAACACAAAAATACCTATATTCACTGAATTAATTTTTTGTTAATATTCGTTGAATTAATTCCTAACTTTGGGTCCCTTTGGTCACGGGAGAAGTTCATATTTGCTGAATTAATACTCTATTAATATTGGTTGAATTAATACTCTGTTAACGAGAGAAGCTCATATTCGTTGAACTAATACTCTATTAATATTTGTTGAATTAACACACTATTAATATTCGCTGAATAAATACCTAGCTTCGGGTCTATTTGTTCTCGGAAGAGGTTATTTCCCAAATAATACTTAGCTTAATACCTGGCTAGTAAAATACATTCGGTGGGTGGCTTGTAGCCACCATGGCGGGCACCCTCTCTGGGTCATCTCGTCACCAATGGAACATATCAGTGATGTTAGAAATACTATGGTATCGGAAACCAAGGGCTAACCATTCGTTGGAACATGGGGACATTTGGAGACACTTAAGGAAAATTTATTAATGTTCTAGAGATTATTCACGTTCAGATGTAGGGGCTCAACTAGTAACTTATTAAGATTAATAACTATATATTATAACATAATATTATATAATAATAATAATAATAATAAATTTAAATTTATATATTGTTACCTCATATATATTAATTAATTTTTAATTTGGTATTTTTGTTTAAGTTTTATATTTATTTTTAATTTCTAAATTAAATATATATATAAGATTCAAACTAGATTTTAAAAAATATAATTTTAATTTAGTTCTATCTTTATATTATAATTTATATATTGCACTATAAATAGAAATATTAAAATTTATATATATCTATTAAATCAAATATATTAGTTTATTATATCATATATGGAAAATATATATTTATTATTAAATATCGCATAAAATATAATTATATATTTAAAATTTTGTATTTTTACAAATTATAATTGCTAATGTTTATCTTCTTTGAAAGTAAGGAAACATATTAATGGCTCAAGGCCTAAAAGTATCTTGTGAGGGTGGAAGTTGCCCCTATTACATACCACATACAAGTTAATTTTAGATGGCCAATTTTGTCTACACATAATGATGTAGTTGCATGCTGAGATATTCAGATTGTATCAACAGAGGTTAGACTAGTAACCATGAATATTGTAGCCTTTTCCATATTATATAATATACATGTCGTTTCTCCGCCGTATCCGGATCCTAGCTTTTAAAAAATTTGACGGATCCAGATCCGTATCCGCATCCGGATCCGGATCCAGATCTGAATCCTGGTAACTTAGGTTAATAGCCACAACATTCCTGTCAAGTGCTTCATCAGTGTGCAAGGGTTTGCTCTTCAATCATTTTGGAGCAATAAGGGTTTCTTTCATTCATTATTTCATAGCTATATAGCATCAAGGAACCATTATTGTAGCAGAAAGTATCTACAACAGTTCTCTTATTTTCAGCAATGCCATCACCAGTAAGACTATTTGCCATCTTGTAACACTTTGTTTCATTAAGTTGAAGCAAGGCTTTTTGGAAGCGTAAGGGTATTTGTTTTTGATTCATTGACATATCAACATTAATTATAAGTGGCCCATTGTCCATGGTACAAGAGCCCACAACAATTAGAAGAATTTTTTTCATTGTAAGTGGACCGTTGTCCTTGGTATGCGAGTCCATAGAAGTTTAGCAAATTCATTATTATTTTCAGGGTGGTTGGGTGGTGCTAGGCAGGTGGTTGAAGTCACCTTCAGGTTGGAGCTTGAAAACCAGTTCAAGGTGGCAGGGTGGTGCTAAGGTAATTTGGAGCTTGCTTGGGTGTTGGAGCATCCTTTCAACATTGGCTGATAAAACTAGGGTGTTGGAGTGTCCTTCCAGTTTGAGCTGGAAAATTGAACGTTTTTCTAGAGTATTAAGGAGTTGGGGCTTCCCTTTTCAGTTGGAGCTAAAGCATTTGATGTACTCATAAATTGTTAGAGAAGCGTTTGGTGGTTTTTGTCCCGGAGGGGGTTTTCACATAAAAATTCTTGTGTCTATTCTCTATTGCTTATTTATGTTTTGAATTGATGTCAAAGATTAATTAATGCTTTGAAATGATTAATAAATTACTAATTGTTAAGAAAAACTGAATTCACATCCCCTCTTAGTATTTCCAACGTATGGGGTCTCAAGGCCATATGCCATGGTCAAAGGGGTAGCAATAATGAGGAAGTCCACATTTTCGGAATATAGATGTGTAGATCGAGCAATTTTGGATGCATGAGTCGCCTCGGCCTTTGTATTTCCACCCTTTTAATTTGCCTTTTGTTCTTTCTTAATTTTCTACTCTAGGATGAGAGCGTGTTGTGAATGATGTGTAGCAGTGGTTTACCCCATTAAAGGTGGGGCAGTTCATTTCCCACTAGGGGTTGGGACATGCAAGGGTTCCTTTTATGATGTAGTGGGGCAGCATTGGCCCTAGGAGCCGGGTCATGGCCATAATGATAAGGGGTAGAGCTCGTGCTTGGCTTTTGCTCACATGCTAATATTAATGTCTCAACCATCTTTTGCATTTTTTTATTTTCTTTTTCTTTTGTTTCTTGCTTGTGGCCATGATATGCTTTTTACTTTATTTTAGCTGCATCAACCTCTGGGGAAGTGTTTCTAAGTTGGAGCCAGAGACATGGACAAGGGAAGGGGTGTGCTGGGACCTAATAGACCCATGGTCATGTGGTCCCAGAGAGGGAAGATGGAGTATAGGGTTTGTAATATATGAAGAGAAGTTATAGATATGGAACGAGAAAATGGGACTGCAATATCTCAATCGAGGGTTCCTAAGTATTGCCCTTACTAATGCCATAGGCTATTAGGGAAGATCCCATTGGATTAGGATTGAAGATTAACCCTCCATTTAAGGTTAAGGAACAAAACCATGGTCAAAGTCCTCCTTCCAAGTCACCCAATAGTCCATGTCAAAATTCCCAAATGAAAAACAAACATAAGCACCCAATTGCACAATGAATAACATACTCTTTGGGTCAGATTGCCTACCTCCTAACATGTTGTCTTGACAAATGGGCAAGGAAACATACAACTAATATAGGTGGTGGAGATAAAGTGGAACATCAAATCGGCTAGAAGGTGGTTGTCAGGTGCTAGCAACTAGAAGAAGATGATTAGGAGAAACACTCTCCTAGGGGTACCCACTTTTGGTGGGTAACATATAGAAGGACAACCAAGCACAATAAAGACAAATTTTTTTAACCTAGGAAAGCCAACCTTGTGAGAAAACCTAACAACTTTTTTGAGGAGAAACTATTCTTCAACAAGGTTTACAAATCAACAATTTGTCTAGAAATTTGTGTCAATATTCCAATTCAAATGTTAGTCAAACTTGGTCAAATTTAGCAGTTGGTCAACGCTAGTCAAAATTAGTCAAAAATTCAAACTTTGGCCTACAGTCAAGTTTGGCCCTGTGGTCAATTGCAGTGAACAGGGTGCAATCAACCCATGGTTAAATTTGGTGAATTCCCTATGGTCAAATCTGGTCATGCCTCTATGGTCAAGCTTGGTCAAAGGTTTGCTCAACTTGGTCTGTTCTTCTCACACATGTGGTTGTCCAATGAAGAAAAGATAGACCTCAGAAAATCTGATTTCTCCTTGCTCAGACTTGCTCTTTGTTAGCCTCTAAATGAGGCATTATAACATCTTATTTATAAACATCTTGGAGGTTTGACAACCCAAGGGACATGAAGAAATACCTCCTGATGTCACACAAAAAACAACAAAATTTAGATTATTATTATTATTATAACTACTCCCACGATTACTTGAGCCATCTTATTAAATTACATAGGAGTTTTGTTTGTATCACACAAACGAACTAGCTGAACATTACACTGGAATAAAAGTAACTTTGAATATAGTCTAATGAGGTGACTTTTTGACTTGTTTCCGAAAAGATTTTCTAGTTGATTTTGCTTGCCATGTGGACTTGACCGACCACTGGAAGCACATTACGTTATGTTTCTAGTAAATGACGTAAAACACATTCTATATAGAGATGCAGAACTTTGTAAAAGTCTGGAACTCAATAGATGGGATTTGTCCTTATACCATCCTATAGCTGCTGAGCTTTTGAAGATTACTGACTAATCTTTTTGAACCATTGGATCGTGGTACTAAGAAATGAAAGCATAAATACTTATGGTTTTTATGCATAAAATTTTGTAAATAAACAAATTTGCTGTAAAAGATACCTGTATTTGTCATTGCGTTATGCTTATTAGAAAATCAGAAAGGCAGAAGGATTTTCTTTATGTTGATAATTACTTGTGTTATTCTTATTTTCTTACTAACTTTCTTGTGTTCTTCTTTTAACTCAGTTCATCAAGCAATTGCCAAAACCATAAGATCGAAGACACTAGATGTAGGCAGACAACCAGGGCAAAGCCCCTATCTAGGGGAAAAAATAGTCAACAAATCTTCCTTTAATAGTTTCACGAGATGATCCAAGACTCCTTGACCTAGACACAAACTTCCTCCAATCACCAAGTCAACCCTTCCTTTCTTCTGCAGATGATAACCTTCCAACAACTTCGATCTAGCAGCAATAGGGTTTTGACTTCCCCAACAAAAAAACTTCGATCTAGTAGAACTTTGACTCAATAGAAACTTTGACCCAGTAGTAAATTCAACCTTCCAACAAATAGCCCAGTAAATCCACAAGTGTGTGAGAGAGAGACAATCGAGAAACTTCGTTTTTCCTTCTCCAACAAATCTCCTCCTCTTCGAATTTCACACTTTTTCTACCACCTGTTCTTGGATATTGAACTTGTGTGAGAGTGTCATTCAAATGAATCGAACTGCTTGTATGTATACCTTTTTCTAGAGTTTGAATTACCCTTACGTAGGCCAACTTGATTAGGTAAGGGCAAACTTGGTGTGGAGGTGACAAATGGCTTATCTTACTCAATAATAATTCTTTTTACATGATTCAAAAGCCCAAGAAAGGTCTCATTAAGTGGGAAATGACTCTAATGACTCAAGACAAAACCTAGAAGTCCTCAATGGGGATTTTGACCTAAAACATGATGACCCAAGCATGAAACCCATGTTTTAATAAGTCATAATAATAATAAGAAAAATTCCTTTTTCTTTTTTTTTGATAAATACATTTCATTATTACTCAAATACAATTATGAAGAACCTAGTTACATTTTTCAACACTCCCTCTTAACTAGGGAGGTAATTGTTATGAATATAATTCATATAAAAATAATAAATATAAATATAAATATAAATATTATTGAATTAACTAATGGTTAGTTAGTTAGTAATGAAGAGTCATGTTTTAAATACATGACCATTCATGAAAGGGCACCTTCCTAGGGTATATAAGCAAACCCTTGTTCTCATTTGTGATCATCTCATATCTCATATAAATTCTTAGACAATATTCAATATACATTTACATGTCTTACAATGGACATTTACGTCTTTGAAGTATTTTGAAAATTTTCGTTGCATATACAACTTTTGGTCATTACATTGGTATCAGAGCCAGGTTGACAGATCCCGACCTTTGGCCATCAACTTCTTGTTGCAACTAAAGTGTTTTGCTACATGAGTTGGAGTTTCTCCATTTTTGGTCCGGCCCTTGCCACTTTAAAAAAAAAAGAGTTAAAAAAATGAATTTGAAAAAGATTATAAAAGAAAAAGAGTTAAAAAAATTATTATTTAATAAAAATAATAATAATAAGGCCTTTGGCCATTGACATTTCATTGATTCTAAAAAAAATAGTTCGATTTAAATTTTGAAGAACTTTCATGTATATAATAGGGTTCTACATTATTGATAAAAAGTGCATGATAAAGTCAAAAGGGAATCGTTCCAAATATCTTTAAAACTATACATAAGAGAAGGAAGAGTAGATAAGATCATTTTGATTCTTCACTAAGTGGTTCACAAGCTCATTGTTTTAGCAACCAATGGTAATTGCTCATGGTATTTTCAAGGTAAAAGAAGAGCAAAAGGCATACAAATTCTCTTTATGTTAATGGTAAGTTTTACTTTCTATGTGGATAAAATTAACCTAGTCAACGACACATAAGTGGACATATATTTTATATTATACCCCCAAAGAGGTGAATAGCCACATTTCACTAGGGTTGTAACTTTTCAAAAAAAAAATGGATTATAAGCATATACAAAAAAGGTTTATAAAAAAACAAAATAAAGTTAAAAAAAGAAAAAGAAAACTATAAAAAGAAAGAAAAAGAAAATATAAAAAAAGTAAAAAAAGAGAAAAAATTAAATTAAATTAAATTACCAAGGAGAGTTACCAAGTCAAGAAAAATGGAGCCTAACTCGAAAATAATGAAGGAAGTAGTCAACATGAGTCCCACACAATAATCAGTATTTTGGACTAAATGTCCAAGTAGTTTAGACGAAATTGGATATACATATATTCAAAAAAAGTACAATTAACTTGTCCAAGGTGTGGAAGATTATTTAGTACAGAAGAACATCAAGACAATGAGAAGATGCAAATAAAACGATTAAAGGAAAAAATCGCAATACTTTGATAAAATAACGAAGTATCAGAGAAGAAATATAAAGATCTTGAAGATCGGTTACATGAAAAAAAAAATAAAAATTGGCGTCTAAGGGACCACAATGAGAAATTACTTTCACAGATAAAAGAAACCAAGGTTAAGAAACAAAGACTGAAACAAGAAAATGAAAGTTTTGATAAGGAACTAAAGGAGAATCTATCAGAAAAAGAAAAAGAAAATTTGTGCCTAAAAACCCTTGATAAAAAATTATTGGAGCAAACAAAAAATAAAAAATATAAAGAGAGATATTAAAGACAAAGTCAACGATTCAGAAAATGATGAACTTTCACTTCTAAGGAATCATAAACAAGCCTTACTTACACAAATAAAAAAGCTTAAAAGTGACAAGAAATCACTAAATGACAAGTTAGAACAATTTCAAGTAGTATCAAAGTCTCCAGTCATTTCAGTCCATGTTGAAGATAAAGAAGCAAATACTGATCTAGTCAAAATTGTAACTCAAGCAGAGGATAAAACGACTGAAGTGAAGGCACATGCAGAAGTTGCAGTTCAAATGATGGACATTCCAAATGATGATTTAGTAGCCAACTCAACAACAATAGCACCCGAAGGAAGTCAAGAAACAACCACTAACATGATAAGGGAAAGTCTAACCAAAAGAATTATTTATCGGCACCTGAATCACAAGAGTAGAGTTCCCAATCAATCTAAGTACCAGTATCACTCAGAACATAAACGACAAATTTATGTTCCCAAGAATACTGAAGTTTGCATAATCCAATCCTACGATAACTATTCATCACAAATTTCTAGAGATCAGGAGATTCCACAAAAGATTAATCTAGGATGGTCTGATCTGTTCTCAATACGATTTTTTTCTATCACTCAGAGCATCATATTATCTTGTATCAACAAAGATGAAAGTTCAAAAACGAGATGATATTTTCAATAAGCTTTGAGGACAAAGCTTCTTGAAGAGAGGCAATGTTATGAATATAATTCATATAAAAATAATAAATATAAATATAAATATAATAATAATAAATAATAATTAATTAACTAATGGTTAGTTACTTGGTAATGAAGAGGCATGTCTTAGAGACATGACTATTCATGAAATGGCACTTGCCTAGGGTATATAAGCAGGGCCTCATTCTCATTTGTATTCATCTCATATCTCATATCAATTCTTATACAATATTCAATATACAATTACATGTCTTACAATGGACATTTACGTCTTTGAAGCATTTTAAAGATTTCTGCTGCGTATACGACTTTTTGGTTGTTACAATATTCATACTTATACATATATATACAAGTACATGGAATATCTCAAAACACACGAACCATGAAGCGTTTAGGAACTCATGGTGTCATAGACTAGATTCGTGACCAGGGCAATCTATCCGGGTGGGACTAAGATGGACTAAAGCTTTCAACCTCTATAGGTAGCATTAGGCTTACTTACTAGCCATCAACCTAGGGAACTAGGTGCGTAATGCAAGGTTAGAGCTCTATGACCAATGCCACCCTCCCTACTTCGGGAACTAGACATCAGCACATATGCCGGCCAGATGTCCTCCTAGGCATTACCTAAGTTGTTGGAAACACCTACCCAACACTCCAGAAACATTGTTCGTCATTTTGGATCTGGATACTAGTACAAAACTCATGAAAAATGGCTTGGATACGTTTTTGAGGCATTTTTTTTTTTGAAATGGCAAGTGGGCAGCAGAAACATTTTTTTGATGTTTTTTCGGGAAAATTGATTCGTTTCCATGAACAGTGTACGTTTTACTATTTTGAGAAACTAATCTGGCTAAAATTAAAAAAAAAAAACATTTCATGATTTTCTTAAACGGATCTGGATAAATGTAAAATGTTTTGCAATTTCAAGCCGCCGGGAACAGACTTGAATTTAGGATTCTTATTAAATTTTTTACTGGGTCGATCTAACCTATTTATGACGACAATTTTCCTTTTGGACTTGTGTTTCTCATTTTCACTGGAGTGAGCGCCAAGACTAGAGAGCTGCTCACTGTGAGACTGTGAGTGACAATTTTTGTTGGAGTGAGTGCTGGGCCGTCGACTATGAGTTTGTGAGACTATGAGTGTCAAGCTGCGAAAATATAGTTTGAAATTTATGCTTGGGATTCTCTTTGTTTTATTGTCTTTTGTTTTATAATTAAAGGAAAACACTTGACTTCACCTCGTAACAAATTTTAGTCAGAAACTTTCTAGATTAAAATTGATATTTCACATTTTTGGAACTAAGGTATTTGGAGAGTCGAGACTATGTTTTGCTTGTTTTGTAACGATTTTGGTAAGATAATCTATACATAGAAACTACTTTTACACCTTTTTGGATCTGTGGCATCTAGAAAGGACCTATTGAGCCTTTTTATGTTAATGCTCTTAACGGTGTTTTCTTAAAGATTGGATTTTTGGTAGGATAGACAGTGGAATCATGCAATCAACTTAATTTTTAGTTTATTCTAATTTGGTTCAGATTTATTAGATTTGGGACATCTCTTTCTATTTGAAATTTTGAGGACATCTATTTCTACAGTGTCCTGGAAACATCAATTCAGAACACTTTGTTGTATCCGTTGCAAAAGCACTTTTCTATCCCTTGGATGACACATTCCAAATACCTATTACAAAAATGATCACAATCTTCATTTGGAACTTTTATTTTATTTATGCTTTAACTCTACTCTCTTCTGTTTTTTTTTCTTTTTTTCCTTTGGTTATCCTTATGTCACACACACTAGGTTCATTTTGAATCCAATGACAATGAATTTCAGCTGAAATTCAAATTCTGAGATAAAGTGCGGATAAAAATCTCTTCCATCATGTTCTTTATATATATTATATATAATAATATATATTTGAAGGATTTTAAAAATATAAAAGATAGTAACTTAAGAATAAAATCACTGTCCCTCATATATTAATATGATTGTTATTAAACATTATAACTCATGATAAAACCAAAGTTAACATAGATTTTGACTATGGTGTGGATTTGAATAGTCTTTCTATTTGAGTCAAGCCACATTATATAGTTGTGTTTTCATTGGTTTTAATAATGATTGTTCTTTTTCAAGGCTTGTAACTTGTTTTGAAATACATTTTTGTCAATTTTATTTTGCAGTTCCATTTACAGCATCATCATCATTCATGGCAACTTCAAGTTCAGCCATTTGTGAGGCAGAGGAAGTGGAACATGAAATTGAATCTGCCCCTAACGTTGATCCAAAGTCACCACTTTGGAAATATGTAACTATTGTTGGGAAGATCCAAGTAGGGGGGTTATTGGCATGGGTTTGCAGTGAGTGTAAAAACGAGTATAGCGGGTCATACACACATGTTAAAGCACATTTATTTCGGTTAAAAGGCAATGCGGTTCGAATATGCAGTGACCCACCTAAAGAGAATTGGACAAATGGAAATGGCTTAAGCGATGCAAAACTTGCAAAATATCAAAAAGAACAAGACAAAGCAAATGTTAAAGCAAATGTCTTGCCTCAATTAAAACACCCAACAAGGTTGGGAGCATCTTCATGAAAGCCTCCATTTCATTCTCATGGAAATATGTAACTATTGTTGGGAAGATCCAAGGAGGGGGATCATTGGCATTGGTTTGTTGTGAGTGTAAAAGGGAGTATAAGGGATCATACTCACATTTAAAGTACATTTACTTGGGTTAAAAGGCAATGGAGTTCGAATATGTAGTGGCCCACCTAAGGAGAATGGGACAGATGGAAATGGTTTAAGCAACGCAAAACTTGCAAAATATCAAAAAGAACAAGATGAGGCAAATCCCGCCTATCAATTAAAACACCCAACAAGGTTCGGAGCATTTTCATCAAAGATTCCACTTCATTCTCATGGAATTGTTGGTTGAAAGCGGTCTAATTTGGCACTGCTTGAAAGAAGTTTTAATAATGATGCTCGAGAGACGACAATCGTAACTATAGGTCAATGCATCTATGCAAATGGCCTTCCCTTTAACCTTGTGCGATCTCCTTAATGGGAAAAGATGATAAAAGCATGAATGAAGCCCCAAAAGGGTTTAAGAGCCCTGGATATGAGAAGGTCCACACCACAATGTTGAGTGTTGAAAAGTTAGATTTGGAGCTTAAATTAAGCCCCATTCG
Organism: Pinus taeda; assembly: GCA_000404065.3. Lineage (NCBI taxonomy): Eukaryota > Viridiplantae > Streptophyta > Pinopsida > Pinales > Pinaceae > Pinus > Pinus taeda. The sequence continues at coordinate 51,543 of APFE031098071.1, forward strand.
TAATTCATGGTGCATTTTAAGGGTGTCCATTTCTGATGGATGGAAAGATCAAAGGAATAGGTCTTTGATCAATGTGATTGCTCAAAGCCCAAAGGGGGCAATGTTTTTGAAAGAAGTGGATTGTGAGGGGCAGATGAAAGATTCTCAATTGATTGCTAACATTTTCATTGAAGCAATTGAATTGGCAGGGCCAGAAAATATTGTCCAGGTAATAACTGACAATGCAACAATGTGTAGAGCAACATGCCTAATTATTGAAGGAAAATATCAGCAAATCTTTTGGACCCTTTGTGTTGTACATTCATTGAACCTCATGTTGAGCAAGCCGGGGAAGCAAATTGAGTGGATTCGAGTTATTTTTGAAGAGGCAAAAGGATTTCAAGCCTTCATCACAAACCACCACGTGTCCCTCCTGAGAAATTGAAGCTCCTTAAGATATCTAAACTTTAAAGTTTATTTCATAAATTCTAATTTCTATGACTCTAAACTCAAATATGTAAATTGGATTCTCAGATGTCATGATTAGTGAATCATAATAGTTACTCAATCAAATTATGATTTTAAATTTATTGAAACATTAGCAATTTGGCACCTGCAGGTTGTTGGGACTCGTTTTTCTTATCACATCAGGGTCTTAACAAGGCTTATGCAGGTGAAAGATGCATTACAATCAATGATATGCAGTTCTCTTTCGAATCAATGGAGGCAATTCCAATTTGTTAGAGCACAAGAAGTGAAAAAGTTGGTTGTTGATGATGAATGGTGGGATAGGGTGTAGTACCTCTTGGCATTTACTAAGCCAATTGTGGATTTGCTCCATATGTTTGACACAAATATGCCTAATTTGGGAGAGGTGTATGAGGGCATTGATTCCATGATAGAGAAAATAAGGGTGGTTATAAATGCCAAGGAGAATGACCCAGATGAATTCTTTTTCAGAGAAGTAAAATATATATTGACCAAAAGGTGCAACAATATGACCACCCCATTGCACCTTTTGGACTATGCAATGAATACAAAATATTATGTTGCAGATTTGCTAAGTGATCTAGAAATTATCACACCAAACAAAGACCCAAAACTCTCACAATGATTTGAAAAGGCTTTTCAAAAGCTTTTTGTAGATCCTGAAATTGGGCTTCGGGTTTGTGCGAAGTTTGCTCATTTGAAATCAGAGGGTTGAGGTTCTGATATTGATTGTATGCAGGACAAGACCAGATTAAGTCCAATTGATTGGTGTGTTGAAGAATCTAGGGCAAAGTAGTGTAGTGTGATTCTTCGTTACTTGATAACAATTTGTGGAGTCTTTTTACTTTTCTTGTTAGCTTATTCTTCTTCTTCTTATTATTAGTGCATATGTGTGTACTTCATCAAATTGCTACCAAAAACATAAAAACAGGAACACAAGATGTTGGCTCTCTGCTAGGGCCAAAACTTCTCTTCTCTTGAGAGGAAAACCCTTCACTGAATTTCTCTTATTGAAGCTTCTATTGATCAATTGCAAACCCTAGACCCCTGACTAAGAGATCCTCCAAGCAGAAGTCAAGTCTTTACTTCTTTCTGCACCATATACCTCGACACTTCTTGCGACACTTCGTCCTCCTTCTTCTGACACTTTGTTACTATGAATCTTGTTCCCCTTCTTTGAGTCTTCTAGATGAGATGTTCTTCTTTTATCGCTTGCTCAAGTATACTTCAACTTTGACCAACTGAGATCCTTCTTGAATGTATGACTGTTATGCTCTTCTGCTGCCCTAGTTTCTCGCACATGTGGAGAGTATCCTTAGTGTATTAGGTCTTTCTTCCTTCATTAAAGAGAGGTGCTCCTTCACTTGTCTTTAGAGACCTTGTGAGTATCGTATCAAACCTAAACAACACAAAATTATGGCCTGTTTGTCCCTGCTGTAGCATCCACAGATTTCTCCTCCTCTTCCTCGCATGTGTGACTGTTTCGAGCCCTAGAAACAATCCTTTATCTTTGTTGCACCTTGTAGATCCTTTCTTCTCGTCTTTCTTCATTCTCTAGTCTTCTTTTCCTTGCAGATTTTAGAGCACAATTGATGCGTTTCATTTGGAGTGGACAACATCTATAAATAGAGGATTGTCCCTCCATTTAAATCGATTGATAGGCCGACTTCATTCACTGTTAGCAGGCCAACTTAGAGGGTTGTTTGTAGGCTGACTTGGAGGGCAGTTTGGTGGCTGATTTGTTGAGCAGACTTCACACATTTTCTATGATGGTGTAGCATGCTTGAAGGAGCTTCCTAGAATCAAACTTGACTTTGCTTGGAGGTTTCCCTTTGACTTTAATATATATTTATACATAGTGTAACATGCCCTTGAGGCTTTCAATAATTTCTCTTGACTATTTGACTCACCTATAGCACTTTGACATGTGCTAGACCTACTTCAATGAGCAAGAAACTCATTGACTTATATTATAAAACAATATTTATTTTCTTGAATAAGTACAAATATCAATAGTGCATTTATGAAGACCGAACCTAGTTACACTTCCTTCAACATGGTGGAATTACTATGGTGGGGAACTTCCACATATCCAAAAATTGGCCATCAGGATCTTGTCACAAGTTGCTAGTTCCTCTTCAGCAGAAAGGATCTGGAGTACATATGGATTCATCCATTCAGTGAAGCAAAACAGATTGGGCTCTAAGAACGTTGAGGAACTAGTGTATGTTCATTCAAACCTTCACCTTCTATCACACAAGAGAGACTAATACAAATTTGGGGGTGCCAAATTATGGGATGTGGAATTAGAGTTGCCTGACTTGGATATGACATCGAATGCCAAGTCTCATATGACTTTGTTTGATGCGGAGTCACTAATAGGTGGATCTTCAAGTGGACATGGAAGCAATGTTCCCACTTCTGCAGAGGATGTGGAACTTCTTAGTGACAGGGATGAAGACATATTTGATGATATGTAATTGTAATTTATGATGGTGTTTTAACTTTTAATTTTTAAACTTTTGAACAACCCTATCAATTATGAATAATGATAGTAGACTGCTAGTCATTGTTCATTTTGTACTTTGTGCTATGTAGTGTGCATTATTAATTTTGGTGATGATGTTGTAACTTGTCATGTTCATGATTGAAATTTGAAATAGAAACTTGATGATATGTTGAATCATGAATGTTATAATAATCATTAATGATGATGACAATGTTTATGCTAAATTGATGATGATGATGGGTGATAATTGATTATGTATTTTTAGATATAGAGTCTAGATTCTAAAAGATGAATGGTAATATGAAATTCTTATATATGTGTGTGTGTGTCGTTTCTTGTCATATTGTATCTAGATAGTTTGAAAATTTGTTGTATCCATTTCAAACCTCGTATCCGTATCTGTTTCAGTGCAACTTAGGGCATTACACACAATGCCTCAACACATCAAATCTCTCCCAATCAAACAGATCGGTAACATCGAGCATACTTCCAAAACTTCTAGAGATTTCCTTGAACAATCACAACCCCAATCAGTAACAACGTTACACATAAGTAAACACAGACCTTTGGGGTTTTCAATCATCTTGATGTTGCTTCACAATTTATCATAGTAGGTCTTAGAGGCTTCCCAAACAAAAGGTTTCCTTAATCATATAACTTCCTTCCTACTTCACATGCAACAACATATAACCATAACCTGATTTCCTTCTTTTAGCACCACCTCAATATACATTCTCCAATTTCTTCTTCAAGGTATCCATTGTGACTATGATATCCCCTCCCTCTCAACTTGGAAGATACCCTTCCTTTTATCCCAACTCTCCCTTAACTTAGGGAGATCAACTTCTTTCTATGACATCAAAGAATCTTTCATGGCTTCCATCCTTCTTATCAAAGTCATCTTGATCATCATCATTCATATAACTTTCTTCATCACGCTTATCAATCAAATCAACTTTACCTATGAGCATCTTCATCATGTTGAAGATTATGTACTTGCACAACTTAGATAGAAAGCACAACCAAATACATATATATAAAAGCATGAAGTTAACCATATCAGAATCATACAATAATGGAAGCATTAACCTTTAGACATTAAATACCAAAACTTAGTTAGGCTCATAATTAACAAGAGACAGATACTTCTATACTTCAACTTCTTGCTCGGGTTTTGTTACAAACCCTAGATCACATCAGTAGCTTAATGAAGATATCAGTGTCATTATATCTAGGGCCTCAATAATTCTTCCACAGATATGACATACTCTACTATAATATATTGCGAACCGTAGAAGCAAGTCAAACAAGTATAGTTCTACAATGCATCAAACAACTTTAGAATTCATATGTTAGACTTCTACTAGGATTTAGTACAAACCCTAGATTCCATCTTTGAGACACTCACCGATAGATATCAATAATCAATTACAACACAATCTAAGGTTTCAACTAAATGACCAACTTATACTAGGGCTTAGTTACAAACCCTAGAATTTGCACACTATAATCATTAACAATTTCGATAGCTCATATACATATCTACAATTTCATAATCATGCACAAGCATATCAATATCCATTAGGTAAACCCAAGAGACAAATATCAATACATTTAAAGTAAGACATATAACAACCTTGATTAGGCTAGGGTTTAGATAAGATGAACAAACATACACCTAAGGTTTTATTTCTTGATATATAAGGGTTTTGCTCATAAACCCTAATTTGTCAAAACCTCAAGGTCTAGTAATTCAATACATAGTCATTACCATCCAACCCTAAAGGACTAAGGTTTCCATAACAATACTAAAACTCCAAATATGACATTACCATAAAAACCCCAAACCCCAAACATCAAAAGAATAGAATTTTCTAGATTTCATTAGTAACCCTAAGTAGACTAGGGTTTTTCACATTATCATTGACAAAGAAGAGGATTGGTGTCTTGGTCTTGATGTGGCCTATTAGGTCAAGGGTCATGGTCTTGGTATTTGTCAATTGGAGTCTCTATAAGAAGAATTTTGTGCGGGTTTTCCTTTCCAAAAGGGAGAGGTTTTGGCCCTGGCAGAAAGCCAAACATCTTGTGTTCTCGTCTCTTTGTGTTGGGAGCTATTTGATGAACTAAAGAAGACACACTCTAATAATAAGGAAAGATTGTACCAATAAGAAAGCCTCTCAAAGGGTTATCATGCTAAGAAAAATCACATTAACTCTAATTGCCTTAGATTCTTCAACATGGTATTAGAGCTAAGGAGCTGAAGTCAAAGGAAGGGCAACAAAGAGACATTCAAGGATCAAACTTCAAGAAGAATATCAAAGTAGGTTGAAGGATATCAAGAAAAGGGATCAAGATCTACATTTAAGGATCAAGCCCTAGATCAAAGAAGTAGTCTACAACAACAAGATCTTATTTCTCCACAGTCATCATCAAAAGGCCACCAAGACTTCCATCAAGATGTCTACAGAGCAATATAGCTCAAAGGACCTCAAAAAAAAGATCACATCGTCTTGGAAAAGTATGAAACCCTAGAAGCAATCTTGAATCTACACTACAAAAGAAGGCAAACCATATTGAAGGCAAGAAGGCATTGTCATCTTCAAGGTTATTAAAACAAGCAAGGAGCATCTCCTTGCCCTAGAAGAAGATCAGCCGAAGAACCAACAAATCATCCTCATTAAAGGGAGCAACCTCTTTCTATTGAAGAAAGGCTTTTTCATCGAAAAAAAGATCATCCAAGAGGAAGCTCTAATACATCTTCTTCAACCATCATCAAAGTGATCAGGTAGAAGAGTTCATCTTCACTTGTCAAGTAAGTACATTTCATTCTTTAATCAATTTGGTAAAATGACTTCGTAATTGCAAGGAGATCTATAAGTTGGATGGGTTCATAATCCTCATAGATAAGAGAAGTCAGTGAACATAGCAAAGTCTCCTTTGAATTGATGGGAGGGAACTCTTAAGGTCCTCTCCTCCCTATGTAGCAAGAAAGGAGACATAAAAGAGATATATGAAATGCTAAAAGATATACTCTTTGAAATACAACGAAGAAGGTCATATAACTTAGACCTAATTGAAGCTATCGAATAATGAATGAATATCTTCATGAGATCTCAAATGGGAGATCTGGGAGAGATACTAAGAAGATACTCATCATTAACTAATAAACAAGGTAACAAATGTCCATGAACAAGAATGTTACCTCATTCGATAACTTGTGGTCTCTATGCTAAATAGACAAAGACAAGTTGTAGGCAAAAAGTGTTGAAGGTTAAAGGATTCAAACATTTGCAGAAAGGAAAGGAAAGTTTGTTTCTCAAACAAGACAAAATAGTATAGCTAAGATTATGAAAAGATTATGAAAGCTCATATCATCAGATAGATGGAGGAAGCTAAAGAAAAGGGCCAAGGAAAAAGGGACTAACAGATTTATACTATGATTGAAATGGTATCCCTCACAAAATGGTCCTACCATAAGCTTCTGTTATAGATATGACCATGATAATTAGATGTATTGTGGCATTACGAAAGGCATGAAAAACAAGAGCTCGTGACATCACCATGGGAAACATGAAGGACAAAATCCATGGCAGTCAAACATGAAGGATATAGCTCTTGTGAACCTCATTAGACATTGCAGGAAAGAAGAAGTCATCCAGGACAAGGCTCATCATACATCAAGTCAAAAAGGAAACATTTGCCAAATGGGGATATGCAAGATCCTCAAGATTCTCTTAAGGAATCCTCATCGAAGAGTTCACTAATCTAGAGAGGAAGCAAGTGTTTCATCAGGGAATCCAACTTATGGAATTCATGAGATGATGGTATGATGACATGAGAAATGAAGCAGATCAAAGGATTGAAGACATTTTCAATCAAGGAAGCTGTTGGAAGAAGCCTAAATGACCTAAAGGTAAAATGAGGTATGCATGTTTGTATTTAATATTGTAATGTCATGTCGTATGGTTGCAGGTGACATGGATCATTACTTCTATCTTAAGAAGCATGATCAAGAGAAAAAGGATCTCCTCCTCTGAAAGGATGCAGGAAGGCATAAAAATCACACTAGATGAAATCAACATAATATGTCCTCATATGAAGTATGAGATGGTTGACTACAATCAAGAAACTCTGATTGAAAGCTCTTGGGAATGGAATGTGTGAGGAAGGAAGAGATCATGAGATATGCAATGATGATGAAGGCAATCAACATCCAAAAGACCAAGAAGATTTGACTAGGAAATCTCCTGGAAAGATATGAAGACTCTGATGGAAATCTGAAAAAGATGAAGACCCTTGAGAATGGATATCTTTGGGAGATGTGTCAACGTGTATGCAGGATGCTGATACCTATAGGAAGATGTCATGATGAAGAGCCATCTCGTAAGCTACTATTTGATTTAATGTTATGTTTTGATTTCTTGAATAATATTTGGATGAGTTCTTGCAGGGCTACTGGAACAAGAGTTGTAAGTACAAGTACAACTAGCATTCATGTGGTGGATGGAAATCCCTGAAAGAAACGTGATGAGGAAGAAGTAGCCATATGACAAAGATTCCATATATGTATCAAGAAGGTCACTTTCCATGAAGAAAGGAATGACATGACGAACCAAGAAGGAAAGTGATGGATGGCTAATGCCCTACAAGGAAGAAGCTTGACTGAATTTCATGACACCAAGGAAAGAAATTGATCAAGCAGCTGAAAGACCAACGAAGAAGTTGTTGATGAAAAGGAGAGTCCCTAGTTAAGAGGGAGCTCTGACAAGTCCATAATTCAAAGGGAGCTTGGACAAGTTCCTGGTCAAAGGGAACTTGGGTACATTCCTTTATAGGAATGGGCATATCTTCCCCAGTTGAGAGGGAAAGATAGACACAGCATTCTTGTCTTCATTTGGGAAGAAAGAATGGAGGATTGGGTAATCATCTAGCATTTGATGCTCTTTGAGGATGTGTAGGGCATCTAAGATAAGAGTAGGCAAGAGGATCGATATTCTTTGAGGGCTAGGAACCCAAGATAAGAATAGTCCTAGAAGGTCATACTCAGTGAAAACCTGGGTGGGTATGTACTTTGAGAGAAAATGATGAAGGTGTCTATAGTCATTGGTCTCGCCAACATTGTGCTCTAATCTGATGAGAGATAGAGCTGTCAGTCAAATCTTTGCTGTGGAAACAATGTTGGTTACTCTGATGCTATACATATGAGTTACCAATCCGATTCTTCTTATGAGAAATTCTTCAGATTGAGAATGATCAAGTACCATCATGAATACCTCCCTACTTAAGAGGGAGTGTTGAAGAAAGTGTAACTAGGTTTGGTCTTCATGACATTATAATTATGATTTTTGTAAACAAGAAAATGAATATATTATTATTCCTTACCTCATGGGTTTCACGAGGAAGAGGTTTATTTTATAGATGGCTTCCATTGAGAGCCTTAGGATTTATTATTAAAGAGTCAAAGTCATGAAGAGCTCTTCTTGAGAAAATATAAAATGTATGAGTCAACCTAGAATCTAGATCAATCATCCAAGACAAGCACAACCCTCTTGAAGACATCAACAAGTAAAACGATGAAGAGAACAGTCATGTCAACCTCGAAATATATATAATTGTCAAGTCGGATCATAAAAGGTGACACATCGGTTCAATGGACATGTCGTCTTATTATGGAGACATAACAACTATATAGACCCAGCTAGGGTCACCACAGAAGGACAAAATCTCGGACAAGCCTCTGCAACTTCAGATGAGGGCAGAACTTCGACATACCTCTGAAATCTCGGTGACAATTACAGTGATCTCCTCGCATACTTCTTTCCAATCTCAGCCTAGTTAAAGGGTCACTATAATACAGTCTCGACATAGTTGCAACAAACCTCGGTGCAAGGAGAACACAGCTATAGTCTCAAAGAAGATCACAGGGTAGAAGAAGATATAGTCATAATCTCAACATTCATGTTAGAGGAAGAATCTCGGTGTAGTATATATCCTAGACACAATCATGTCATCGACATCACTGTGATCATGATAACAGTCATGATCCTAATAAAGATGAAGACCCTGGTGCAACAGTCACATGTATATACATACATATCTCATTATGGAAACCCATCAACATGATGATGATCTCAGTGAGAAGTAATGAACTAAGTAAAGATGGAGAGATGGTGCAACAATCATGTTCTCATGAATATCTCAATGAAGGTGCATGAATGATGACCTTGGTGAAGCAACAATGTTGATGATGATCTCAACAGTGTCAAAGAAGGGGATTGATGTCTTGGTCTTGGAGTGGCCTAGTAGGTTAAGGATCATGGTCTTTGTATTTGTCAATTGGAATCTCTATAAGAAGGATTTTGTGTGGGTTTTCCTTTCCAAGAGGGAGAGGTTTTGGCCCTGGCAGAAAGCCAAACATTTTGTGTTCCTGTCTCTTTTTTTTTTATAGCTATTTGATGAACTAAAGAAGACAGTCTAATAATAAGGAAAGATTGTACTAATAAGAAAACCTCTCAAATAGTTATCATGCTAAGAAGAATCACATTAACTCTAATTGCCCTAGATTCTTCAACACAGTCAACGCTGGTCAACCTGCCCAGAAAATCTTGGTATCTGTGCTAGAATATATGGCTTGTGCAAACAAAGATTTTCACACAAAAATTGTAGTCAAATGAAGTCAAACAGTCTCTGTTCAACACTGGTCAAAGCTGGTTGCAACTTGGTCAACGCCGAGAACAGAAATGCCCAGTGAAACCTTCATACGTGTGGAGAAGAACATGCTGCCTATGATTTGTATGACCCAATCAGAGGAAGAGAGAGAGATGTGTGAGTTGATGTGTGTTCAAATGAGGAAAATACCTCTTCTATTTATACACAATGTTGAGGGTGAAGAGACACATCTGTTGGGCTTCATGAACCTACATTAAACTTCTGGCTAACCTTGTCACTTTGTCCATAGAAAAAATAAATTCATAATTTCATTTCTACTTGTCAGAACGAGATGATTTTTAGATCAATCCTTCACTTCTCGGAAAGAAGAATCCACTAAAAATATCATCTCCATCATATGCACTGTCCATGGTGGAGTTTGGCCCTAGTTGCTAATTTTAATACTCCTCTTGGATGTCGAACTTGTGTGAGAGTGTCATCCAAATGAATCGAACTGCTTGTATATATACCATTTTTTGGAGTTCAAATTACCCTCATGTAGGCCAACTTGATCAGGTAAGGGCCGACTTAGTGTGGAGGTGACAATGACTTATCTTACTGAATAATAATTTTTTTTACATGATTCAAAAGTCCAAGAAAAGTCTCATTAAATGGACAATGACTTTAATGGCTCGAGACAAAACCTAGAATTCCTCTATGGGGATTTTGACCTAAAACATGAAACCCATCCTTTAATAAATCATAATAATAATAATAATAATTCATTTTTCTTTCTTTTGATAAATACATTTTATTATCACACAAATACAATTATGAAAACCGAAGCTAGTTATATATTGTTCAACAATGCTCTCATATAGTTATATTACAATACTGGCTTCTCATTTCAGAAATTCAGTTAAATATAATTGAAAAGAAGAAACCAAGGATTATGAAATCATGTGGTATTTAAGCACCTTGCTGTTTTAAATTTGTTTTCGCAGCCTAACTATATATTTGCTTTACCGTCTCTTTTGCTCGAAACTGCTTTGGTCTCCGTAATGATGGTTTTTGTCTGTTTAATGAAATGTACATATTATTTTGTAATAATGTTAGTTATAGAAAACTTAAAAAAATATGTTGAGGAGAAAATAGTCTCACTGTTGGATCCGGCTAACAGAAGTGTATTATTTACCAGATCTGGACAGGAGCTGGAGCTACTCCAAAAGAAGCAAACACATTACCCCAACTGGTTTCAGAAGGTCGTGCAATTCGCATTGATTTCAAAGAACCATTTACATTGATGGGAACTGTTAATTTCTTGTGAATAATGGGATTGATTTTTTTGAAGGGGAGTTATCTTCTAGTTTCAGTGAGGATAAATGAGTGATTGCATTTATTTTTTTCAAAAAGAAAGACCTCCTAATGAAAATTTCATTAGGAGGAATAAGCGTTGGAGCAGGGGCATCTGTTATTTTTCTGTTTTCATTAAAACGATGGTTCATGCGAAGATTTTGTAATATAGGTATAATTTTTATAACAAGAAAGGCTTGCCCCGATGTGAAGTTGACAGCTTTGCACGGGTGTCTTTACTGGTCTTTCCACAATGTCAAAAGAAAAAAAGAAAGAAAGTGATTTGTTCATGTGCTATACTTTTCCTTAGAAGTTGGCAGGGTGTATGATTCGAATTCTTTACATAAGATTATTTGTAACTTTCCGACAGCGGATTCTCCATATTGATTCTCTATATTGAGGCATTAATCTACAGCGCATTTATGAAGGATTCAACTCATCTCATCCGTCATTAAATAATTCTTGGTTTACACTGTGTTAATAAAAGCTAATGAGACTGGAAATATTTTTCTTATGTGAAGTATCTTACATAACAATTTGCACCCATTTACTATTTCTTTCTCAACAGTGTTCCTTCTAATTTGATCAATCGTGATATCATCCTAGGCTTGAACTGTGAGCATACAGCCAAGAGAGGTGTAAGATCACTAGCAGAGGACATTGGGTTAGTTATAGATTACTTGTGATGTGTTAATTTAGCACGAAGAATATTTGAAAGCCTGATGTTAGTCTGATGAGCTAGAAAATTCAATGCATGACTACATGAAAATTTTAACAAAAACCATTGTACAACACAAGGATGTTAAAACCTCGAGAAGGATACTTTGGCAAGACGCAAAAGAAAGATGGAGGGAAGTCGACAGAAAACAAGGTACCAAGGAAGATGCACTTCAGAAATTTTCAATGTAAAAGATAACGGGTGAAATTGACATATACTGTTAGTTGCATGATGCATCACATCATTAGAAGGTTTAGGATAACATGGTAGGCAGATTAGGCACTATTAAATAATTGGCTAATCTACAAATTTATTGGATTTTTTTCCGTTTAAGTCAAAGAAGAAATCAATTCACTGAAAAAGTGACATTATAACGGGATGACTTGTTCACCACCTGTATCACCTGCATGTGAAGAGAGATCGGTACTCCATTTTGTTAATTTATGGATCTATCTATACGTCATCTTTTTAAAATTATATGAATCAATATGTTAAGGTTAAGTTAGCGAGGTGATCATTGAGATAGCACTTAGCGAGTCTAGAAAAGCCTTCAAATAATTTGGTGTGTTGTGTAGGAACTAGGTAACCAAAAGAAGTTGGACAAATGCTTGTTTCTTGTATTGTTACAAGCAATTCTTGTTGAGTGAGTGGTGGTGCTTGAAAATTTGGAGGGCTACATCACGTGGTCAAACCTGCTGTTGACACACAAAGGGCACACAACGTTTGTGACTAGACTATTGTTAGAAAGATGTGGAATTGCATGATTGCAACCAATACAACATCCTATGAGTGCAATAGGCATGAAGGCCTCGTGGAACATCTAGAAAACAAAAGGGTATCTAAGGAGAATCACTAGGTGGGAGATACGTGTTTAAAGAGTATCATGTGAACGTGAACCATGAAAACCCCAAGGTCCTATGAGTGCAATAGGCATGAAGGCCTCGTGGAACATCTATAAAACAAAAGGGTATCTAAGGAGATTCACTAGGTGGGAGATATGTGTTTAAAGAGTATCATGTGAATGTGAACCATGAAAACTGCAAGAATATATGTGTATTTTGGTTAGAAAGGGGTGGTGAGGGTCTTTTCTTTTTTGGTATTTTGGTTAGAAAGGGGCGGTGAGGGCCTTTTCTTGGTGGTAATCTCGGCGGTGTAGTTTGCAAGGTTTATGATGTTAAGATATTGCACTTGTTTGGTCAGTGTTATTTAACTTCTATGTTAGTGTACATGATCAGTAGGAATTTGTTGTTTAGAGTTTATTTCATGGTTTAGGGGTTTCAATAAAGTGTCATTGTTAACCTAGAACCCAATGTCAAACCTTATTAGGGTACAATTATTGTATGTGTGTGAGGGAAGGTGTTTGACATCTTGAAGTTGGTTTTTCTTAGTGAAAAACATGTGTATGACAATCCACAATGGTTTAAATGGACATTGGCAGGATCATTGCCCAATTTAAAGCTTATTATTGTGAGTTTGGCGTAGTCTAATTAAAAAATTATCCGATTTGAGGTTATTTTTGGGGTTCCATTTTTTATAAATATAACACTGAAAAAATTAAAAATGTTTACCTAGCCAAGTTGGTTCAAGTAGACCATATACGATGTCATCCTTCAATTTAATATCTATGATTATGGATTTAGGGTAATCCAATTTAAAACCCATCCATTAGAGGAACATTGGGATCTCAAATTGGATTGCATGTTCAATTAATTTGGTTAAAAATTAAAATAATATACTTAGTAGACGATGGAAGCTAATTTTCACAATTGATAACATTTGTAATGATATTAACAGTCCTTATTTTATTTTCCAATCATCAAGTAGTTATACATGTAAAACTTTAACCATACAAATATTCAAGTAGAGCAGTGAATGGAGATCACAATAGACAATGAATAGTAGAAAAGAGACACCAAGTATTAGGCTCACAGCCAGGGAAAAATTCACAAAGGGAAAACCCAACCAAAGTCATTCCTTATGATAGAGTTTGTGTTCAATAGTACATCAAAGATTACTTCAACAAATTCAAATTTGACCTCAACATTGTCCCAAGTCAAAACCGATCAATAGGAGAGAGAAAGTGAACTTCTGGTAAAAGAAAATAATCTGCATAGAGAGGCTGAAATTTGGGCCTGAGGTGACTAAGGCAGAAAGCTGAAATTCAACTCGAAGATGGCCATAGAAACAATCAACAAAACCAATCCAAAACCCTTGGTCAAACCACCAGTCAAAGATGCGATCAACACAGATCAATGTGCTAATACAAGAGTGAAATCTTAGTTAGCAAGAGTCACCGAAACCTTTGACTTTAGCCTTCCAAGATGAACAAAACAATAGAACAATAGATGCTATGATGCCCAAGTCAAACACGGTTAACGCAACTTCAAGAGAAAAGTCAACGCAACTCAAATTAGTCTTCCTTCTGATCAAACTTGACAATGATGGATAGCCAAATGAGTGTTAACGATGCCCAATATATATGAGTGTGATGTGGTAATTAGCTCAAAGTGGGGCCGACTTGTAGAGTTGTGAGGCTAACTTATACAATTAACAAATATGAATTTTCTTCATGGCTTGCAATGAAAAATACCAATCGTTGCGTCTCAAATTTTCAACACTCCCTCTTAGCTAGGGAGCGAGTTTTTCATTCTCTAAAGATCAATCTTCCCGACTAGTTCATAGGTCTCACATTAGGTCTCACATCCCACAACCTAAGGAAGAGATCACAATCCAAGTCTCTGTCTCTCTACCTCTGTCAAAATCAATCTCATCATAAGGAAAGATACATAACATCTTATTTCATCTCAAAACATCTCCCCAACTATAACGTCTCACAACACAACCTAAGGGAGGAATCATCAAATCACAACATCTCCTGGACCACAAGGTCTCACAACACACAAGGTACAAGAGGAATCAACAATACATCTCTCAGACCACAAGGTCTCTCAACACACAACCTATAGGAGGAATCAACAATACATCTCGTAGACCACAAGGTCTCATAGCACATAGCCTACATGAGGAATCAATAATACATCTCCCAGACCACAAGGTCTCACAGAGCACAACCTATAGGAGATGGTTCATAATGTGATGCTATGTAATTAGTGTTCCCTCTCTCTCAGAGAGGGGTTCTCAACAACCCCAAGTTGTTCTCTGAAATAACCAAACTTCATTTGGGACAACGACTTTGTCAAGGCATCAATGACCTGCTCATTAGTAGGAACATATTTGAGCCTCACAACTCCCCTCTGGACAATATTCCAAACGTAGTGATATTTGATTTTGATGTGCTTTGATCTGTCATGGAACACTGTGTTCTCATAAATATTTACACAATATATGATAGTACAATTTGATCAAACAAATCAAAGTACAATTTTCAAAACCATATAGCCTCATAGCACATTGAACTAGCATAAGTGTATTTAGCTTCAACTGTATTTAGAGCAATAGAGGTTTGTTTTCTGTTAGACCAAGAAACCCTAGCGAAGCCCAAGCTAAAACAATATCCAAATGTTCTCTTTCTATCATCAGAACTACGTGCCCAATCAACATCAGGGAAACCATACTATTTCCATTCCCCATTAGAAGCATACATCAGGCCATATTCGATGGTATGTTGCAAGTATCTCAATATGTGTTTGGTTGCAACCCAATATACACGACGAGGCTCAATTGAGAATTGGCTCAACGTGTTCACAACATGACAAATATCAGGCTTGGTGTTCACAAGATAATTCAACAAGCCTATCAATTTGTGATACATAGTCGGATGAATCAAATCAGAATCATTCTCCCAGATTTTCTTCAAATTTGTCAATGGAGTGTACATGGATTTGCAGCCCATAGTGCCAAATCTCCAAAGAATTGAAACAATGTATTTGCCATGGCCTACAAAGATCCCATCAGTTTTTTGCCAAATTTCTAATCACAAATAGTAATGCACGAGGCCAACATCCTTTATCTTAAATTCAAAACCATCTCCCTCTTACACCGGATAATCAAAACTTCAACACCTGTCAGAAACAAGTAATCTACATATAATAGCAATATCAGGGGTTCGCCTTCAATAACTTTGAACAGGGTCAGATCAACATCGCTCTTCTTGAAGCCAAAACTTAACAAATAACCATCAATGCAGGAGTACCATGCATGAGGAGCTTGCTTCAGGGCATGCCCTTCAATTTATAAACATGTGTCTCTTTATCATGGACCTCAAAACCTTGAGGTTGTTCAATATATACTTCTTCTTTAATGACTCCATTCAAAAAAGTAGTTTTGACATCCATTTGATGAAACTTCCAACCAGCTATAGATGCAAGAGCAATAAAAAATCTAATAGATGCATAGCTGGCAATGAGAGAAAAGGTGTCTTCATAATCCTCTCCCTCTTTATAGGAGATTCCATGAGCCATGAATCTAGCCTTGTATTTTTCAACACTTCCATCCACAACATGTTTTATCTTGTAGATCCCTTTTGAAGACACAACAGACTTCCCTTCAGGACTAGGCACGATTTCCCACACATCTTTCCTCAATATGGATTGATATTCTTTAGTCATCACATCTTTCCATACTCATTATTCATTAGCCTCTTCATAGGAATATGGTTCAAACTCAATGATTTTGCACATAAAGATTGTATAACTAGAATACTTCTTTGGCTTCTTGCTCTCCCTGAAAGTTCCACGAGAAACAACATGACCTTCAACTTCCTTTAGTGTTTTCTCTAGCTAGGCAAGTCTCTTTCTTGTCTCAGCTATAGGATTTTTTGCAGATTCAACAGGTTCATAATCAATGTCTTCTTCATGTGGGGCTTCATTCATAGGTTTAGGTTCTTTAGACCTTGTTTCCACATTCTTTGGAGCCACGTCTACTTTATCATTAGAGTCCAAGTGTGAACCCTTGGACTTCCAAAATGCAACATTCTCATCAAAAATAACATCCCTGCAAGTCTCAATATATCGTTGCCCTGGGATATAAACCTTAAAGGCCTTTGGATTCTCACTGTAGCCAACAAAAGTACCCTTCTTCCATGTTGGTTCCAACTTTGTTCTTTTCTCTTTGGGCACATGAACAAAGACATGACAACCAAAGATTCTCAGATGTTCAACATTTGTCCTCTCATCTGTAAATATTTCTTTGGGAGTCTTGTAACCCAAAATTTGATGTGGGCATTAGTTTTGAATGTAGACAAAAGTGCTTGCAACGTCTCCCCAACGAAGCATAGGAAACTCTTGGTCATGAAGCATAGTTTTGACAACTTCCATTATAGTTACGTTATTTCTTTTAGTAGTTCCATTTTGTTCAGGATAGTAAGGAGCTATTAGCTCTCCCAATTCTAGCATCCTTGCAGAAATCAATCAATTCATTGAATACATATTCTCCACCATTATCAAATCTTAGAGTCTTGATTCTTCTCCCTGTAGAATTTTCAACTTGTGCCCTGAATTCACGAAACTTCTCAAATACTTGATCCTTGGTCTTTAAGAGATATATCCATGTTTTGCGAGAATAAACATCAATTAAAAATACATAATACAAGAATCCATCGAAGGTTTTTATCAGACAAGGGCCCACAAACAATAGAAGGCACAAGATCCAATATTCCTTTTGATTTATTATCACTTTTAGTGATCTTCTGTAACATTTTTCCTAAGAGCACATCCTTTGCATACTCCATCATGGTTTGTTTTAAGTTCAAGTACACCTTTAGCAAAGCCTGTTAGTCTAGCCCAAGTTTTGTAATGCACATCAAAGCATACCTTCTTTGATGCCAAATTTCACTAAGTTCAGTAGTGTTGTGAAGAAGAGCTTGGAATAAGCAACTAAAGAGACAATATAGTCCTCCAATTCATACCCCAATAACTTTAGTAATTTCAAATGATGCATTTTTATTCCATACTAGTACTTGTCCATCATCAAAAGCAAATATATGCTCTTTGCCTTCAAGAAATGATATGAACAACAAAATATTTTGCAAGCCAGGAACATATAGAATATTGTTAATAGATACATTATCTCCATATTTCAATTGGAAGGATGACATACCAATAACAAAGTTACCAATCAAATGAGAACTATTACCTCCAAACGAACTTTGGCCAAAAAAACCCAAAAAAACATGAAAAACTGTCCGAAAACAAAAAGTGTTGATATGTTGTATCAACACTTCTTTTTGGTGTAAATTTTCAAAAAAAATTAAAATGGGAGTAAAAGCGAACTTTTTGTGCAAAAAACACTCTGAAAATGAAAAGTGTTGATGTTCGAATAACGTTTTTTCTTCAAGGTAAATTTTTAATTTTTTTTAGCAACGGCATGAAAGATAAAATATCATGATTTCGAAAAAGTTTCAAATTCCAATGGTTTTCAAAGATGACATTAAAGATAAAATATCATGTCTCTAAAAAGCCTTAAAACTCCAACCATTTTCAGCCATGGTGTTAAAAATAAAATACTTATAACTATTTTCAACCATAGAATTAAAACCAAAGATCATGACTACAAAAAAGCCTTAAGTTTTCAAGATATTTCAACCATGGCTTTATGGAAAAATTATGACTAAAAACACTTTAAAAATGAACATCTAAATGAAAGAGTCATTATACTAAGAGTAATTCTTTTCTAAATGCCAAAAATATAATTATTTTGAAATCTTAGCTTAACACAACTTGACACATTGCAACAAAAATTTAAAAATAAACTATCAAGTTGAATACTTCAACTCGACTCATTGCAATCAGAACTTAAAATCAACCATGAAATTGACACATTGTGGGATGGACTCAAAAAACTTTGAAATCAACTATCAAATTGGCACATAATGGGGTCAGGTTGCTAGTCGAAGATCAACACGAAGCCTAG
>APFE031098071.1:73848-88145 GCA_000404065.3 Pinus taeda
AAAATGTTATTTTTCCAATTTTTTTATTCAATTTGTTCATATAAATATTTTATTTAACATGCCATTTTTAGTGAAAAGGTTCCAAAATACAATTTTTTTTAATTTGTTTAATATTGAAATGTGTGCGTGGATAAAAGATTTGTGCATGGAAGTGTTAATATAATTTTTTAGCGACAATTATTTTAATGCGTGTCAATGTAATGAATTTAATTAACAATATATTAAATATATAAAATTCCTAACTCCAAATATTACTTTAGCATTTTTATTTTAAAACTTTGCAAACATTAAAAATTCACTATAAAAAACATTGCCAAAAGAATGAATAAAAAAATAAAGTTTGGAAAGCCTTAAAAACAAACACCTTAGGACAAAAAATAAGAAGAGGAATAAGATAACTTGAAAAATGGTTAAATAATGAACATTTAAAAAAAAATTGTGCATACTTAGGACATTAGAAAATTTAAAGTGTTAAAAATATGCCTCTAAAGAAAAGGTTGATGCTTTTCAAACTCTGCAAATCACTAATATTTAAAAAATTATATAATGATCTATACTTTAAAAAAAAAGAAAATGTCAAAAATAAGCAAAAAAAAAAGGTGTTGATGTTACATCAACCCTTTTTCAAAATGTCATGAAAAACACTAACATTTAAAAAAAATCGTGCATGCTTAATATATAAGAAAATTTAAAGTCTCAAAAATATGCTCCCAAACAAAATGCGTATTTTGAATTGGCATTTTTCAGAATCAGATGATTTTTTACTATCTCTAAAAAGTGAGAACTTTGTTCAATACATGTTTGATTGGTAATTATGTTCAATGCCCTTGAATTTATATTTTCCATTATCTCCAAGCTCAACCTTTTTGAGTAATCATCTTTTCAATTAACTTAGATATATGTTCACGACTTCCAGTCATGTGCCTAGAGGCACCACTGTCCACTAACCAAATTTCATCATGGCTTTCAATGAAACCTATAAGAACATAATAAAATGAGTATTCATAGTTATAATCATGTTTCTTATGCCTACTCTTTGAAGATGGCTCGTCTAGATTAGCAACAGAAGCATAATGCCTTCCTCTTGTTTTAAGATCATCATTCCTTTCATAGTCATCTCTTCGACTCTTTTGAAAATGAGCTTGATAATGGGCATAAGCTTGATAACAAAATCATTGAACATTTGATAGAGCATTTCTATCTCTTCTATCTCTTTTCTCTCTTCTATCTTGAGAGGGAGGAGGAGTTCTTTGTGAAGTAGATTCCTTTCTTGGACCAAATCTAGGACCTTGTATTTTACGAAAACTTCTTTGAAACTTACAAAAATTAGGTCTCTTGTTATTTCCCTTAGCATGAGTTACAAAGGCTTCTATATTTGGATCTTTAATGTCTCCTCTATAAAGGAGTCATGATTCTTCTTGAGTGCATGTTACCAATAGCTTGCCAAAACATGGATCATTTTATCTTCCACTGATACATTATGCAAATGGATGCTAGGATTTGGGAAGACCACTCAAGGCTACATCTACCAATTCCTTATCAGAGACTTCTTCTTCAATGACTTTGAGTTGCTTTTTTACTTAAGATATCTTGACAAAATATGATGCCATTGTATCATTCTTTGTCATCATGATATTACAAAGTTGTCCTCTTAGATTGATGGATTGATTAACAATGTTAATGGTGTACAATCCAATAATAGCATTATACATATCCTTGGTAGTTTTATGTTCAACAATATAGGGAATCAAATGATCCCTAACAAAATTTAATATGATGCTTCTTGCTAAAATATCATCTTCATGAAACTAATCTTTTCTTATTTGATCAAATGGTCCACTAACGGTTCCTGGAACAATTCCCAAGGCTTTGTTTCTTTCAAGAATTATTTCAACCCTGGCCTTCCATCCCTTGTAGTTAGTAGCTCCTTCAAGCTTTCTTTCAGTCTTCATGAAGGAATTCATGATGATTATTGTTGGTCACAATAGAGGATATAATCCAAAATTCTTTGAAGTATTTTTTAGACGCCCTTCAACTGCTCTTCAAGATGATCCAACTATTGTTTTTCCATCACCAAAGCTTTGATCCATGTTGATTTTCTAGTGAAGTTAGGACTAGAATAGTTTTTCACAATTGATAACCACTTTTAATGATACTAACAATCCTTGTTTTATTTTCCAATCACCAAGTAGTTATACATGAAAAAATTCAACCATACAAATTCTCAACTAGAGCAGTAAATAGAGATCATAATAGACAATGAACAGTTGGCAAGAGACGCCAAGAATTAGGCTCACAACTAGGGAAAAACCCACAATGGGAAAACCCAACCGAAGTCTTTCCTTATGGGAGAGATTATGTTCAATAGTACATCAATGATTATTTCAACAAATTCAAATCTAAGCTCAACACTATCCCAAGTCAAAACCATTCAATAAGAGAGAGAAAGTGAACTTCTAGTAAAAGAAAATAATATACATAGAGAGGCTGAAATTCGGCCTTGAGGTGGCTAAGGAAGAAGGCAAAAATTAGGCTTTAAGGTGGTCACTGAAACAATCAACAAAACTAGTCCAAAACCCTTAGTAAAACCACCAGTCAAAGATGCATTAAATGCATATCAATGTGCCAATACAAGAGTGAAATCTCAGTCAGCTAGAGTCAACGAACTTATTATGCCTTTATTATGCCTTTGGCCTTCCAAGATGAACAAAATAGTAGAAAAGTAGATGCTATGATTCCCAATTTAAACACATTCAATGCAGCTTCAAGGGCAAGTCAACGCAACTCAAACTAGTCTTCCTTCTGATCTTTGCACTTGTGATGTCTCACTTTTAATTACAGATTGAATTTGATGATGATGGATGGCCAAATGAGTACCAACGATGCCCAATATATATGAGTGTGACGTTGGCTAATTAGCCCTAAGTGGGGCCAACTTCTAGATTTATGAGGTTGACTTGTACAATCAACAAATATGATTTTTCTTCATGGTTTCCAATGAAAAATATTGATCGTTGCTATTCAAATTTTCAAAAGAATGCAATTATTGATCATGACTAATAAGGGCTAATGTAACCTTGCTGGCCCAAGGGAAAGGAAAAGTGTCCATAATTGGTTACCTCATTTCTTCCAAAGCAAAACCTATTAACCCAACTTTCAACTACATTTAGGTCAAAAAAGAAACTATCACGAATTTGTACAAATGGAAATATTACCACTAACTAGCAAGAATGAAATTATTATATAATTGCATAAGAAAATCATATAATTGTATAATTTATAGACACAAGGCTTAAAAGCATCCACAACTAAATTCAAAATAGGATTGCCCAATTTTTTATTCCCTCTCCATAAAATCATGTTTCATGGTGCCATTAATGAAATGATAGACAAAATATGTAATGAAATGAAGAAAAAATCTCAAAAGAAGGAATTTGATATTTTCATATAGGAAAATTAGCAAAGTTATAGGAAACCCCCTAGCATTATAGGAAAATCCTCTAGAAAATTATAGATTGCAATCTAAACAAGCAAGTTGTTGTTCTAAGGTCAAATGTTCATTATAGATCCTAGGTTTTGCATGTAAAAAGCATAAGAGTCACTCAAAAAAGAAAAACAGTAGTAAATCTACCTTCTACATGAACATGGAAAATACACCATTCCTTACTCTGTTGCAATAAAGAAACATGGTATGAACAATTTAACCTAGAAACATGTAAATGACAAGAGATATGCAAGGGCTTTTGGAGCTCTTGTGGGTGGGCCCTACATAAGGTTCTTAGATACCTTCAAAGATTCAACACTAGTTGGTTGGAAAACATGACTATCTCTTCATGAAATTGCTGAATGAAAATACTCAAATTCTTGATATTTAACTTTTGAAATTCTGTAAAGCAAAAAGAAAATTATATAAAAAACTAACTTGAGGCCTGGCCTCAAGTTCTATTTATTATCTAGTATGGGAGAATAATATTTTAGATAGTAAGGCTAATTTCCCTCCAAACATCCTATAATTTTAAGTAGTTTGTATTATGAGATCAGCTACATAGGTAAACTCAAATCTTTGATTGTTGACATGTCTTGGAACTTGAGCAACCTTAAATTTTATGTCGACGGCCTAAGGATCAAAGCTCCTAACTAGATAAATTAGCATGCTCTATTTGAAAGAGCACAAAAGAACATGAGTATGGCTATATTACATTATAAACTCACTTAACTCAAGGTGTAACACATAAAATATCAAAAATGTATATCAAAGGTCATAAATGCATGTTTTAAGGTGGAAATAAGGTTGCAGATGAACCTTCAAACTAACTATAATTAGTGTCCATCAAACAAAATGCGTAATTTAGTTGTAAAGGGATTTCTTTAACTTGCACACATGGGGCTATCACATGTGCACCTTAAATCCTCCTAAGTTATTAATGTAGACTTGTTCCTCAATCACAACATTGAGAAAGGTGATATTTACATCCATTTGGTATTATTTCCAATGAAGAAAATGACGCTAGAGACATGATAGTTTTAATATATTTGGCAATTGGAGAAATTGTTTCATAACAGGAAACTTCCCATATTTGGTTTAGAATTCTCTTTCTATGTACAAAGCCTAGTACTTTTATGTTATCATTAGCTACATGCTTCACCTTGTACATTTATCTCAACTAAATAATTGATTTTCCCTCTAGTATAGGCACAATCTCCCACAAGTTATTCTTCATGATGGAGTTGTACTTCAACACGAAATCTTGCCATACATATTACCCTGATGCCTCCTCATAACTAAATGGTTCTACACCAATCATTGAAGGTATTTGTACAACATAGATAGGGAATTTATTTAGAGGATGACTTATGCAAGATAAGTCTTTAGAGAAATGACACAAACTCCTTTACCTCTTGTAATGTTTGGATAATCCTCCTTGGCTTCCTACCCATCCTATAATGATTCATAAATGAGGGACTCTTATCCCACTTGTTTCACCAACACAAAGACTTTGTGGAATTAAAATCTCGGACTCTTTTCTCAACCTGATGTAGAGATCCCTATTTGTATAATGACTCTAAGGCTCCAATTCATGGTTCACCTATACACATACAACTAGTTATGAGTGAAACCACATTGCAACAAAACTATTAATGATTAGTGAGATGGTTTATTTTATGGTGTAACTTGCACAGAAGCAGCGAGTTGACAATGTAATAATAATCAAGACTCAACAATTACCTTACCAGTAAGAACTTGGTTCGATGAAACTCCTTTGCACATTGATATGCAATTGAGTTAGATTGTTGGGTCCCTATAATACTAGTGATTACCCCATTACTATTGTAGTTATACCCCTTATTAATATTGTTGTGCCCCTATTGCCCCCATATTGTTATTACTATGCCCCATAGAATCCCTCTAGTGTAATTTTTGTGGCTTTATATTATTATTGTCAGGTCGGCTAGATTATATTGTGACTCCTTAGACTCCTATATATAGAAAGGAGGTTTTGTCATTTGAATCATCCAAGAATTGTTCATTTATGTAATGTAAAGGAGGTTGCCCCCTCAAAGAGGCTGAATTCTAAGGCATTGATCTATCTTTTCTTGAGCTGGTTTCATAACATAGATTTATCAAGATGATCAACGCTGAAATACGTTGTGTGCGTTGAGTTTTGATTGTAGTTGCTTGATTGAGTTGGGGTAAGAGTGTGAGGTACTCACAACACCATAGGTTGGCCATATCTAGTAATTTTTTAAGGATAGTGATGGGGTTGACTATATAAGATTGATTTGATAACACCATCAAATGTGTGGGATGTTATTAGTGTAGATAAACTATTTGAGTGAGGGTGAGGGGCCTTAAGGATGATGGTATATGAGTGTAATAAATATAAATATACATAAATAATAATAATAAGTGAAGAGGCACATCCTAATAGGGGGCAGGTTTCAATTGAAGGACATGGATTTTAATGAAAGTGCATCCCACTTAGGTATTTATAATGAGGTTCTCATTCCACTATCATCATATCATTTTTTAATACATTTATTCACTATCGTTATTTTATCCTAAATGGATTTCTTCATATTCCAAATATTTATATATTTAATTGGTAAGCCATATTGATTGTCACATTTGGTATTAGAGCGTCATCTTTTGATCTCAAAAGTTTAACACACTTCATTCATATTTTTTCTGATCTAGTTTTGGTGACAAGCATCCCTTTTTAGAGTTGTTTTAGCTACCTTGGTTTTTTAATCACATTATGGTTTTTTGGCTGTCAAAAATTTTAAAATTTTGTGAAAGGAAGAATCAGCTCACTACAATTACTCTGTTACAAGGAAATTCTTGAGAAAATTTTAAAGAATGTTAGAACCAACAAATAAAAATTTGGAAGCACATTAGATATTAAAAGGGTTGAATCTATAATTTAGCCATAAGGTGAGATATCTAGCCATGAGTAAGGCTCCCATGTAAACATTGTAGCCATTGGTATATTCATTGCCAGTCCAAGCGTTCTATTAAGATAATCTCTTCATAAAGAGTATCAAGGGATTGTTTTGAAGTCTTCTACCATAAGAATCATGTCGAGAATTCGTAGATAGGTAACATCCTTAAGAATAAAAAGAAAGAAAATGAAAATAACTTGCAGTCACCACATTAAAGCATTGATATATTTTTTTTTTGGGTCAGTCAGGCACAAATAATGGTCACCAACTCTTGGTTCTAGGAAGAAATTCACATTTTTTGTTGTCAATCGACTTGTCACCAAGGTTTTGTTGTTCTGCATATCAACCAAAATCGTCAACCAAAATAAATAATTGTTGAATTTTGTAGCTATGATCAGTATTCATAATTGATTTAGCCCTAAAACTACTAATGAAAAGATAGATATAAATGTATAATTCAAGTCAGCTTCAAAAGAGGAAAATTGATTTTTTGAAATTCAAATTATTCTTGCCTCCAAAATCAAGTCGGCCAACCCCAAAGTTTCAAGTCGGCTTGATCCTTTGACACATCTAATCAAACTCGTTGATTTACAATATTAAGAAAACCCATTTTCCTCAATTAGATACCAATTCAGATCACTCATTTCATATACATATTCTTCTGTTCATGTGGAGAAAAGAGAGAGATAACAAACTGAGTTTATGGGCAAAGCAAGGTTTCGTTTTAGGAAGATCAAAGTTCATTCTAAGGAAAAACAAGTTCTTCGAGGCAGTCCAAAATCATTGAGGAACGACTGACTAAATTTTTGAGGTTATCTCAACATGTTAAATTTGTCTCTATTTGACTAGTTTTGAGATGAGTTTTTATGTGGTTAGTTTGACCTTGTTCTGACTAGAAATTTCATATTGTATCTCTTGTTGAATTGAATAAATTCTCTAAGAAAAGGGTTGTTGGTTTTTTCCCTAGTTATGGTTTTTCTAGGGTAAAATTCTTATCTCTTGTGTTTTTTGTCTCTTTGTGATGTTACTTTCATTGTTTTTACTATTGAGATCTTTTGTGTAATTGCTTGGTGAAGAACATGACACTAGATGAATTAAATTAAGAAATCGTTAAAAGAAATTATCGGATTAGAAGGTATTGAAATATAAACGCAGTATTAGAGTATGGGTTAAAGAGTAGCCTTACCAAGTTAGCTTGTTTTGAAGAAAGCCAAGATCCTTAAGAAGAATCCATACTCAAATGATTTCTATGTTAAGAAAGGGAGTTTTCCCTAGAAGTAAATGAAGCTACCCATTTGCTAGTTAAAATAAAACCAAAGTTCTATTGTATGCTACTTCAAGCATACCAAGGGTTTGTTTTATATTGAAAAAGAAGGTTGAACACCTAGAAAAAGGCAAGTTAAATTGTCTTTAGTGTAAGAAGTCTGCTAAAGTCTATCTTAATAAGCATGATTTGATGTTTCCTTGAATTCAAAGACCAAATATAGGCCTATTTTAAAGGTCTAAATTTCTTTCTTTACAATTGTTGCAAATCTCTAGTTCGATGAAGGAAGGAAGTGATCTCAGTATAATTTCTCATTGAAAGGATGTAAAACTATTCTCTCAAAATATTGCAAGGTGTATCTTATCTCAATCTCAAGTAAAAACAAGTTTTAAAATTCAAACTCAAGTCCAAATTATGCTATATGCCATAGAGCCAAATCAAGATGTTGTTTTCTACCTTGTAAGTCAAGGGAAGTATAACAGGGCCTAGATTAAACATTGGTTCTCTTGTGGGTCTATTGAGTAGGCTTAAAAGTCTATGTTAAATTTTGTTCAAAAATCTATTTAGAAGTAGATTCAATAGTGTCACTAATCACATGCTCAGACCAATTGAAGATTGTTTGTTTGCCTCGATCGATGCAAAGAGTTTTCTTGGAATATTTCTATGGAAGACCTGCAATATTATACTAGTCAACAAAGAGGAAGATTACAAGCCTTATAAAGGCTTTAATTGGGTCATTATACATATTCTTGATGGAGCATTACTTGTTTGATTGATAACATATCTTCATCACATATGTAGTGTTGATGAAATTGTAACTAGGTTTGGTCTTCATAATGACATGTAATTATGGCTAATGTAAATGATGTAATAAAGAGAAAAAAATATTTTTGTATACCTTGCTGCATGAGTTTCATGAGCAAGAGGTTTATTTATTAGTGGCTCCCCTTGAGAGCCTTAGGATTTATTTTACGTCGGAGAGTCAATGTCATGTATGAAGAAGCTCTTCTTGAGCCTATGTTGAATGTATACAAGTCTATAGAAATGTCAAGAAGCCCTCCAAGTGACAAGCACAATCCTCTTAGTCATGTTGGCCTACAAAAGGAATTAAATACACTCATGTCGGCTCACTCGAAATGACACATCTCTTTGTTGGTTCATGTTGACTAAATATGGAGGAAAAACTACTATATATACCCAGCTAGGGTTTGCACAAAAGAAGAGGGGCAAAACTCAGATCCTATGAAATATCGGACAAGTACAGTGGCTCAGGAAATCTCGGATGAGTGCATTATTCCAACATTGCGGAGGGAGAAGGATCTTTGTGTTTTTCGATGATATCTCAACTTCCTCACAACACCATCTCAGCATATTAAAGACTTCATAGTCTCAACATACATGTTATAGGAAGGATCCCAATAACACCCACTGTCTCGACATATATATTGTAGACGTATTCACAGTCTTGGTGATCAGTGTCTCACAATCTTGGTATATTTATGATAAAGAGTATCTCTATGATCATACAGTGGAACACTCTATCTCAACATGCCTTCTAGACACATTCATGATCCTAGTATAGTTTCAATATTCAATCATAGTCTCAGTGGTGTTCTAATGAAGATCTTGGTGGTGTAGCAATTATGCAAAAATGATCTTAGTACATCAAGGTGCAGCAAAGATGCAAATGATCTAGATGGTATAATAGTGAAGGCCTCGATATTGTAGCAGTGATGACCTCAGACTTTAGTGGAAGTGATGATGATCTCAGAAATGACAAAGAATAGGATTGTTGTCTTGGTAATGGAGTGGCTAAATAGGTCAAGGGTCATGGTATTAGTATTCATCAATTGGAATCTCTATAAGAATAATTTTGTGTGGGTTTTCCTCTTTGGGAGTGAGAGGTTTTGGCCCTGGCAGAAAGCCAACATCTTGTTTCCTTGTCTCTTTTTATTTTGGTAGCTATTTGATAAAATAATAAGACACACTCTAATAGTATCAAGAGAAGGTCGTGTTAATAAGAAAAAGTTAAAAATGCCTCACAAATAGTTGTCATGGTTAGAAGAATCTTATTAACCTACATTTCCCTAGATTCTTCAACATGGTATCAGAGCTAAGGTGTTGAAGTCAAAGGAAGGGAAACAAAGAGACATTCAAGGATTAAGTTTCAATAAGAGACATTCAAGGATCAAGTTTCAAGAAGAGACATTCAAGTATAAAGCCTAAAGAAGTAGTCTACAATGAAAAATATTTTGTTTCTGAAACTATCATCAAAAGACCACCAAGATCCTCATCAAGTTGTTTACAAAATGAGGTAGCTCAAAGGACCTAAAAAACGAAGATCACATCATCTTGGAAAAGGTTGAAACCCTATAAGCAATCCTAATCTACACTACAAAAGAAGGCAAAGCATATTGAAGGCAATAAGGCATTGCCATCTTCAGTGTTATTAAAACAAGCAAGGATCATCTCCTTGCCCTAGAATAAGATCATCCGAAGAAGCAGCAAATCATCCTCATCAAAAGGAGAAACATTTTCTATTGAAGAAAGAATTTTTTTATCTAAAAGAAGATCATCCAAGAGGAAGTTGTAATACATCTTCTTCAACCATCATCATAGTAATCAAGTGGAAGAGTTCATCTTCACTTGTCAAGTAAGTATCTTTCATTTTATATTTTAGTTTGCTTAAATGACTTCATGTTCGCAAGGAGATCTATAAATTGGTTAGGTCATCAAGATTACTTACATAAGGAAGAAGGATAGATATATTCCCCAGAAGAGAAGTCATTGATATCTATGGAAAAAGTCTCTGAGGGTCAAGCATTGTTTGAATGCATGGAAAAAGGATCAAGGGACTCATAGGATTATTATGAAATCAGCCAAAGGTCCTCTCATCCCTATGTAGCTGGAGAGGAGACATAAAAGAGATATATGAAATGCTAATGCAATGAAGAAGGTCATTCAACTAGATGTGATTGAAGGTATCAAAGAATGGAGGAATACCTTCATGAGATCTCAATTGGGAGATATAGGAAAGATGATAAGAAGATAATCATCATTGTTCTGAAAAGAACTAATTGATAAAAAGGGTAAAAAATGATAAGAAATTTACCTCATTTAACAACTTATGGTCTCTATAGAAAAAGACAAGTTGAAGGAATAAGTATTGAAGTTTAAAGGACTCAAACATATACAGAAAGGAAAGGGAAGTTTGGTCCTCAAACAAGACAAAGTAATATAGCTAAGATTCAATGCTATGGAAAGTTATGGAAAGAAAATCATATCACCAAAAAGATGGAGGACGCTGAAGAAAAGGGCTAAGGAAAGAGGGAGTAACATATCTTTACTATGATCGAGATGGTATCCCTCAGAAAAGGGTCTTATCGTAAGCTCCTAAATATTGTGTTATATATATGACCATGATAATAAGATGCATCATGGCATCATGGAAGCATTAGAAACAAGATATCGTGACATCACCATGGGAATCATGAAGGACAAAAAGGACAAAATACATGATAGTTAAACATGAAGGATATAGCTCTTGGGAACCTCATTGGACATTGAAGGAAATAATGAAGTCATCTAGGACAGGGCTCATCATGCATCAAGTCAAAAAGGAAACATCTCCCATATGGGGATACACAATATCCTCAATGTTCTCTAATGGAATCCTCATCGAAGGGTTCACTAATCTAGAGAGGGAGAAAGTGTTTCATCAGGAACTCCAACTTATGAAATTCATGGATGATGGTGTGATGACATGAAGCAGATCAAGGGGTTGAAGATATTTTTAATCAAGGAAGCTATTGGAAGAAGCCTAAATGACCTAAAGGTAAAATGAGGTATGTATGATTGTACTTAATATTATAATGTCATGTCATATGGTTTCAGGTAACAAGGATCATTACTTCTATCTTGAGAAGGATGATCAAGAGAAAAATACTCTCCTCCTCTGAAAGGATGCAGGAAGGCATAAAGTCACACTAAGATGAAATAAACATAATATGTCCTCATATGAAGTATGAGGTGGATGACTATAATTAAGAAACTCTTATTTAAATCTCCTGGGAATGGAATGTGCAAGGAAGGAAGAGATCGTGAGATATGTAACCATGATGAAGGCAATCAACATCTAAAGGACCAAGAAGACTTGACTAGGAAATCTCCAGAAAGATATGAAGACTCTGATGGAAGTTTGAAAAATATGGAGACCCTTGAAAATGGATATCTTTGGGAGATGTGTCAACATGTGTAAAGGACGTTGATACCTACAAGAATATGTCATGATGAAGATCCATCTCGTAAGGTACTATTTGATTTAATGTTATGTTTTCATTTCTTGAATAATATCTGGATGAGTTCATGTAGGGATACTAGAACAAGAATTGTAAGTACAAGTACAACTAGAATTCATGTGGTGGATGGAAAATCCTGAACAAAACATGATGAGGAATAAGTAGCCACATGACAAAGGTTCTAGATATGTATCAAGAAGGCCACTTTCCATGAAGATAGGAATGATATGACAAACCAAGAAGGAAAGTGATCGATGGCTAATGCCCTACAAGGAATAAGCTCAACTGAATTTCATGACATCAAGGAAAGAAGTTGATGAAGTAGCTGAAGGATCCATGAAGAAGAAGATGCTGATGAAAAAGAAGAGTCCCTTATTAAGAGGTAGCTCTGATAGGTCCCTAATCAAGAGGGAGCTTGGATTGGGTCACACCTGATTAAAAAGGAGTGAAAATTGTTTTTTCTATTTCATGTGTCATGTACTAGACTAGGGCTAACAACCATAAGTCTTAGTGAAGGCCATGAAGAGAAATGTAGACACATGATGGATGTATCCTCCCTAATTGAGAGGGAGAGATAGACACAAAGTTCGTGACTTCACTTGTGAAGACAGAATGGAGGATTGGGTAATCATCTAGCATCTGATGCTCTTTGTGGATGTGTAGGGCATCTAAGATAAGGGTAGGAAAGAGGACTGATATTCTTTGAGGGTTGGGAACCCAAGATAGGAATAGTAATAGAAGGTCATACTCAATGAACACCCAGGTGGGTATGTACCTTGAGAGACAATGATGAAGGTGTCTATAGTCATTGGTGTCGCCAACATTTTAGCTCATGATCTCATGGAGAGATGGAGTTGTTAGTCAAGGCCTTGCACTATGACAATCCTGGTTGATATGATGTTATACAAATGAGATTATCAATCCAATTATTCTTATGAGAAATTCTTCAGATTGAGAATGACCAAGTAACATTATGAATATGTTAGGGTCCAACCATAACCCCTTTATTTATGTTATAGGGTCGAGTCATATTTATAGTTAGTCAAAGAGTCAATAAAGCCTGTATTAATAATTTTAAGTGGTTGACCCACATTTAAGAAAGGGACCTTGCAAACGAGCCATGGTATTTCGAGAACCATGGTAATGACCCATGGTATTGTATGTATGAATCCTATATAAAGGATGGAGACTCCCCATTGAGATATCAAGTCTTATTTTGTGATCAAGCTCTTCTCTGTTGGGAGTTGCCCCCTCAAAGAAGCAAGTGAACATTGCTTTCATCTCTTAATAATAATATACTTTCTATTTTTCTCATTTTGTTATGTGTTATGGGTTGTATTTCTTTGCATGTTTGGTATTCTGGAATTTCTCGCAGGTCAAGAGCATAACAAGTGGTATCAGAGCACTTTCTAGGGTCGATGGTACCTCCGTTTTTGGTAGAATTATTTTTAGGTTAGAGACATGTTCTAATGTCTTTAAATGACGGGATCTGTCATTGAGCAGATAAACTTGTGGATTTGGGGAGGCATGCACGCAGGAAATACAAGAGGTCGTCACGCTTGTTGGGCTCCCTTGTAACCCTTGTGGGTACCCCTTTGAGTAGTAGCGCATTAGACAAAACTGCGCACGGAATACCTTCCACGTACCCTCTGGGTATATCGGAAGCCCCCTAGGCTCACTTGAAATCTCACCTTAGATAAGCTATTGGTTGTATTTTTGCTACAGTACACTGAGAACAACACTCGGGGAGATTACTCACGCATACAGTAGGGTAGTCAGGTAGTATGGCTAAGGGTATGGTTGATCCTCCTTAGTTAGTGCCCTGGAAGATTGGGTCAAGTATTATTGTTGGACCCTTTTGTATATTGTGATATGTAGCACCTGACACTCCTTTGTGACCATAGTTCCCTTGACTCTCTAAAGATCATACATTATCTTATTTTCCAAATCAGATCCACCAGTTGGCGTTCTACTACCGCAGTATGATTCAAATCTAGCAGTTGGGGTTTTATTGTTGTTGTAACAATTAGATCCACCTGTTGAGGTTCTACCACCACAGTAACATTCAGATCTAGCAATTGGGGTTCTGTAGCCACCATGTAGGTTTTAACCTCGTACAGAAATTACCTACATACGAATTCTAAAACACAGAAAATAAATAATGCAAGAGAATAACACATAAAACACATATACACAGAGATTTCCCCTAGATCCTAAAACCGGGACTACCAGCTTGATTTTTCATTATGTTCCTTTCAATGTTATAATACATATTTATACATGTCGAAGCATCC